>JANUWF010003393.1:354927-418064 GCA_026120185.1 Voacanga thouarsii
AAAAAAAAAAAGAAAAATTGCCGTGGCAAATCCATGATAATCTGCCACGGAATTGCCACGCATTATTGGCAATTTTGTGATTCCGTGGCAAATAGCCATGGATTTGCCACGGAACACACAACACAATAAAAATTTAGCCCTTTCTTTTTATCACTACTTTGCATAACTTTCTTTTTTTTTTTTTATACTCTCAATGATAATATAGTACTTTAAAATAATTTTTTATGGCTTTTACAGTCGGAATAAAAATAAAATTACATTGTTTCTTTAATGTTTCTAATTTTAATACAGACGTATAGTTCGATATTAAAAAAATAATACATCTTATTTTCAATTCTATTTCAAGAATGAACGCGTTAGAAAATACATAAATCAAGATACTTACAAAATATTTCGTCATTGTTATTTAAAATGTATGGACAAAAAATTAATACAAACCAACATAATTAGCAAGTTAAAACAAAAAAAAGAAAAAAAAATGTTGTGGCAAATCCGTGGCACTCTGCCAGGGAATAGCCACGGAACACACAACAAAAATTTAGTCATTTGTTTTTATCAATACTTTGCGTAACATACTTTCAGGTGAGATTTCAATGATAATATAGTTTTTCAAAACAATTTTCAATGGCTTTTACAGTCGAAATAAAAGTAAAATTATATCGTTTCTTTAATATTTATAATTTTGATACAAACGTATATTTCGATACTAAAAAATAATACAACTTATTTTCAATTGCATTTGAAGAAAGAATGCATTAAAAAATAAATACATCAGGATACTTACAAAATATTTCATTGTTGTTATTTAAAATGTATGGAACAAAAATTAATACAAACCAATATAATTAATAAATTAGAACAAAAAAAGAAGAAGGAAGAAATGCGGTGGCAAATCCATTGCATTCTGCTATAGAATTGCCACAGATTTGTGGCAATTTTGTGATTCCGTGGCAAATTCGTGGCAAATAGCCACGGATTTGCCACGGAACACACAACCAAAATTTAGCCCTTTCTTTTTATTGTTACTTTGCGTAACGTTCTTTTTTATGTACTATCAATGATAGTATAGTTCTTCAAAACAAATTTCAATGGCTTTTACAGTCAAAATAAAATAAAATTATATCATTTTTTTTAAATTTCTAATTTTAATACGAACGTATATTTCTATACTAAAATATAATACATCTTATTTTCAATTCCATTTCAAGAATGAACGCATTAGAAAATAAATATATTAGGATACTTACAAAATATTTCGTCGTCGTTATTTAAAATGTATGGAACAAAAATTAATACAAACCAATATAATTAATAAATTAGAACAAAAAAAAAATGAAAAAAATGCCATGTCAAATCTGTGGCAATCTGCCACGGAATTGCCACGGATTTGTGTCAATTTTGTGAGTCTGTGGCAAATCCGTGGCAAATAGCCACGGAACACACAACAAAAATTTATCCTTTTCTTTTTATCACTACTTTGTGATTCCGTGGCAAATCCGTGGCTAATGTTTGGCATAAATTTGCCATGGAAATGTTTCCATTGCAAATCAGTGGCTAATATTTTGCATAATTTTTTGCGCCTTTTTTTGCTACCGATTTGCGACGGAATATTTTTGCATCACTACTTGCTACTATTTCTATCGCAATTCCGTGGCAAAATTCCATGGATTTGCTAGGGTATTTTTTTCCCTTGCAAGTGCTTGTATTTTGCTGTTCCATGGCAAAATCCATCGCTGATTGCCACGGAATATTTTTCGTGGCAAAAATCCGTGGCAGATTCACAATTTTCTTATAGTGTTTACAGCTTGCCAATATTATTTCTCTAGGTTCAACTAATACTTGCTAACCATGCCTACTGCAAAGCAGATATCTGATGTACAAAGCTTGTTGTTCATGAAACTTCCCTCTTTTGATGCATAAAGAATCCTACTCATCCTTTCCTTTTCTTCCTATGTCTTTGGACACTGCTAGGAAGATAAGATGATGCATGTTTTTTAGTATAGATAATATTATCAACAATGTCAACAATTAATCATGCTTTAATTAAAATTTTAATCACTAAAATCGCAAATACGGGCAAGTACACCCATCATATAGTATAGGGAATAGCAAGTATCAAATTCAAAAAACTTAGACTCCCACATTACTTTACCCAAATCTTTATTGTTTACCCAATAGGACAAAAGAATAGAAGTAAGTAACCTACAAACCTAATATATTACAAAAAATCAAATTAAAGAGTATACTCGACCTCCCAAATTAAAACTAAGAAGTATTAAGAACAACTCAATCAAACAATTAATGTCCTTATACTCTAGGCAACAATAATGTGTTTTGGAAGAAATAAAATCCCTTATACTCTAGGTGATATCAATCTCTCTTTGATTACTAAATCATTCTCTTAACTTCATTTCCCAAGTCCATCAATCGATCACATGATAGCGAATTAACCAGTCCAGAATAATTAATTCAACTCCTAAAATCAAGTAATCAAATAATTAGAATTGGAATTCAACAAGTCTAGAAGTAATTCAACACAAAACAATAAAGTAAAAATATCCACAACTACAATTAAAACATATAAGTCCAACTTTAACAAAATAGAATTACAAAGAAAGAAAGAAGAAAAACTCATAAACAAGTGCATTCCCCTTCTCCTTTGCAATTTTCCTAATAAAGCTCCTCTTCTTCTCTAAGATTTTCTCTAGGAGTTCTCTAAAATATTATAATGAAAACTCAAGAACTAGAACTCTCTTTGTACAATGTTATTTTCTGGTATTTATAAGTGTTTAGGTTGGCAAAAAGTGCCTACAGGAGTCCTTTTTCATAGTTGAAAGAGTTCCAAAAAAACCCAACAGAAATTGTCAAAATCTGCTTGGAAAAGAAAACTCACGGCCTTAAATCAGTCCACGGCCTAGGCCGGCCGGGCCTCTGAGCTGGCGCCAGCTATGCTTCTAGGGCAGCACCATTTAACAAGTGAAGTGTCAGTGCAGTTTGTGCTCTGCACGGCCGACACTAGCCGTGCATTGTGTGACAGAAGGTTTTGCTTTGTTTTTTGTCCAATTGTGCCGGTCGTGCATTGTACGGCAGACAATCTAACTTTGTTTTTTGTCTAAATTTGCACAAAATCATGAAAAAACCTTTCCAAAGGTAAAATATCAAATTGGAATGAATTGTAGGAATATAAGCCCAAAATATACTATGTATTTCTGTACTTTGAAAATTAATAAAAGTTTCATTAATTAATGGTTATTTTATTGCATATATTCGCACATTAAAGGTCTAAGTGTTTTAGTAAGTAATCTATGCGATTGAGTTGTGCTTCCATAGTAAGGTGCAGATTATGGTCTTTTTGGTAGTCAAGAATAATATATTTTTTGGTCCCCAAAGTAGCTCAAATAACCTTAGTAAAATTATTTAGTATGTCGGCTTATTGGTTGAATTTATTATTGGAAGAATTATTCTAAAAGTTCAAGAGCTTTTCATTCGGTTGAATTTATTATTTAGTTTGACTAGACTAATTAATCGGTTTATTAATTAATTATCTTGGGTTATTTTATATTGGTCCCAAGTAGTTTAATTAATTAATAAGAGAGCTAATTTTATTAATTAGTTTATTAAATAATTATCCTGGGTAATTCAATATTAGGCAAAAGTGGATTAATTAAATAATAAGAGAGCTATTTAAATAATCATTGGACTAATTAAGAGACCATAACCCATTAGGGTTTTGATGGAAGCCGCCGTGTGCAAAGAAAAAGGAAAAGAGGAAAAAGGAAACAAAAGAAATAATAGATAGCTGGTTTTTTGTTTTGCGAAGGAAATGGAAAGCTAATATTATTAATTGGAATCTTGCGTGCCTTGGTGATTTGTTGACCGAATTTTTCACAAGAAAAGAGCTTTCAATACTTTTCCTTAGATAAAAACATAAGCCGCCGTTTTTTTTTCTTTCGTTTCATTAACCGTTTATAGTTCTTCCATTTTGATCCAATTTTCTTCACACTAATTCTACTTCATCGGTAGAGGTCCATAGTGATTAAAAAATACTTTGGATTGTCAAGAGCTAGCAAACATGACAAGTGTTTGATGCGAAGGAGCCGACGGTTAGTTGGTGTTTCTGCAGAACCAAGAGATGTTCCTGTTCAACATGGACATCGAACCTAAATCCTACTATGGTTATTAAAGTTAATCACCTTAGAAGTAACTATTCCCAGACTTTGGCTCAGGAAAAATTTTAATTTGTTAACTTTCTTTGCGTATTTAATTTTCACGCGATCCTTCAAGAGGTATCAGAGCCAGGTTAAGTCTTGGAGCATGCTTATGGTTAATAACCGAAAAAAGGTGGTTCCTTTGCTAATATAAATTATGATTTGTAGTTGTATGGATCACTCGTGGTTTTTTATATTGATGGATTTTGCGTACACCTCACGCGTGGAGGCATAGGCACCTGTAATTTAATTTTAATTATTTTTGTAGAAATCGTGTATGCCTCATTTTGAAAGGCGTAGGAGTTTAAAATTGTATTTTAATTTATTTATGTATTATGTATTCTGTAATTAAATAGTCTTGGAGAAATGCCTAAGGAAAACCCCTGATAGAAACATAGGGAGAAAAGAAAATAGAGATCAGACGGAGAAAACCCAGCCATGGCATGATGCATGTGAGCTGCACGTGGCTTGGGAATTTTTCCATCCCAAGCCGTGGGAGCCCTACATGCATCCGTGGAAGGATCAAGGCTTTTATGCTTTGGTCCAAGGCTGTGCATTAAACCAAAGCATTGTTTAGTGATCACAGGCAGTGGTTCGACAGTTCGAGCAATCGGGTCGTGGGTTTTTTCCTAAAACTATTTTTTTATTTTTCATGTAATTTCTTTTTCTCTTAGGGGCTATATCGTATAAGGTTATTTTTCTTACAATGGTTTATTTATTGTAATAAATAATTTTGCATGAAAATGGTTAGTAAAGGGGAACCACCTTAAGATTAAATAAGATCATTTTAATTTTTTTATTATTATTATAATATTTAATCCATTATTTGGCCACATAAAAATTAATGGCTAGAAATGTCATGTAAAAAATTTTATTTTTGGAGCATGTCTATTATTTTTAATTTTGTGATCAAATGCACAATGATTTTTGAGAAATTAATTTTTTTCCGTAGATAAAACAATTAAGGAAAACGTTTTTAAATTGGAACCAAGTAATTTAGAAATAAATTCATAGTTTATTCTTCCAACGATTCTTATCTTTGACATGGAGAATAATTTTTAATTTAAGTATTTCAAATTTAGTTCTTAGAAAATGGTTTTAACTTAAGTAGTGAAATAAAATTCATAATTCATGTTGTTAAAGGGTTTTATCATTGACATAGAAAATAATAGCTGAATTTTTGGATTTTCACTAAGGTTAATAAAAACCAACTAAATTTTTAAAGAAACGTTTTCCCTAAAACCTTATTTTTCTCAAAAGATTAAGTGGGAGAAGGGTTCCAATGGCCTCACAGTTTCCATCACAAATTCCTGATGGAGATTGTGGTTATCCTTCATTCTGAGCATGACTTCCTATTGGATGGATTTCTAGGAGAATCTAGGACTAACGAAGGAATTATAATTAAATCCAAGAATAAGTGTGAGTATCGGCCAGCCTATCGTTGGAGGCATTAATGCTGGATTATCTGTAGGTCGTGAGAGTAGTAACCGTCCTATTGATGGAACTATTTTTGAATCATTACCGATTAAGGAAATTTAATTTGTGATGTTTATACACTTAGCTTAGAAAATTGTTAACCTTCCTACGAAGCTCTGTCAATTTTTCTAAGAGCCAATTATTCATTTTTTTTTTGATAATGGTTTCCAAAGGTTAACCATATCATGCAAATAATATAATGTTTTAAATGTGCATTTTATATGCATTTTTCAAAACAAACATTTTTTTAATGAAGTTTTTTTTAATCAACAGCAATGTCTGGTCTCAGTCCTTTGTCCATTATTCTCAAGGAAAATAAGTTAACCGGAACATATTATGTGGCTTAGAAAAGAAATGCGAACATAGTACTCACTGCAGAAGAGTACAAGTATGTTTGGACTTACCCTTGTCCTAAAATTGGGGAAGGTTCCACAGATTAAGATCGTAAGGTGGAGAAGGCATGGAGAAAAACTGAGGAAATGGCTTGATGCTATATATTGGCTTCCATGTCCAATGTTCTCTAGTCTAAACATGAGAACATACCTATTACATACGACGTCGATGTTTCGTTGCTCACTATGTTTGCCGACAAGAGCCGATCTGTAAGGCAGAAAGCGCTTAAAGCAATAACAAACACAAGGATGGCTGAGGGGGTATCGGTTCGTGAGTATATACTCAAGATGATTGCTTACTTCGAGGAGGCCGAGGTCCTAGGGGCAACTATCGATCCCAAGAGCCAAATTGATGTGGTTCTTTAGAATTTGCAAAAATTGTACTCTCAGTTCAAGTTAAATTATAACATGAACAAGTTGAGTATGCCTTTATTAGAGTTGATGAAGGAGCTTCTGGCTGCAGAGAAAATTATGAAGCTTGACTCAAAGATTTTGGTTACTTGTTCTGGTTCATCTTTTAGAACTGGGCCTAAGCCCTTGAAGTTCAAAAGAAAGAAGGGCCAGAACAATGCAAGAGCCCAACCGAAGGCATCCAAGCCCGGTCTATCTACACCCAGTGACAAGCCCAAGGGCAAGTGTTTCAAATGTAGCAAGAAGGGGCACTGCAAAAAGGATTATTCGGACTTCTCAGCCAAGTCCTCCACAGGTATTGCTCTTTACTTAGACTATATTTTGATGGTTGGATCATCATCCACTTGGATTGTAATACCCCACCCAAAACCACCTTTGACTATGGGGAAAAGTCATGCATTGCATAGCATCTTGCATTTTATGTGGTAGCTAGAATAATTTTATTTGCATGGATGCATGTGAATTTTTCCGTTGCTATTGCATTTGAATTAATTGATGTGAAATAGTTATGTTGATAAAGACTTGGTTAAGGGAGGTTTGGTCAAATATTTGGAAGGATGAGTATTGGGGTGGTAAGAACTTCTTGTAGAAAAATTAGCATTGGAGTTGTTTTGGAATAGCGGGGAGGTTGGTGATTTCCTTTGGTGACCCGAGTTCGAATCCTACCTTTTGTGAAGTTAGTTTCTCTTCTTGAAATTCTTTTCTTTAGACCATTTCTTATCTTGGCTGGAAAAGAATCTAGCTATCCTAGAGAAATTGTAGTATTTTTACTCCAAGGAAATAAGTTTCTATAAATTCAAGGACTTTGATGTGAATAAAGTTCACCTTTAATTTTCAGCTTGTGTTCCTTAGGATTTTCGAAAAAACCCTAGCTAGTAATTAAAATATTAGCTTGATTTTGGTTAGATAGATGTTGCCATGGATAGGTGGAATTAATGAATCCTTTTCCTAGTAGGAAATTTTGTTGATTTCAATCCTAGAATGTTAGCTAAAAATCTGGAAAAAAAAATTCCAGCAAGTGCCGCCACTTCTTGGAGGACTTGTAACTCAATCCAAACTCTTCTAGGACTAGAGGAAATCCTATCCAAATCCTTGATAAAATCAGATTTTATTTTAATCCAAATTCAACTAGGATTTTCTTCCTTTTCCTAGTTGAATTTCGGCAGCCTTGTGTCACCACAAACTGTCCGAAAATTCCAGCTTCTTAGCTACAATCCAACTCTATAAATCCTAGCTCAAAACACCTAAATATTCCTCATCAATTCAGGGTACCTTAGCTGCACAAAATCAGAATTTTATTCACACAAAACACTGAAATTTGTCCAGCTTATGCACAGAAAATCCGGTCAGCTTTGTGCAGGAATTTCGGCCAGCCTTGAACTCCTACTCCAACCGAAATTTTGCACACATAACCCACTGAAAAACCCCAGCTGATCAAGCTATTTTCAGCGCCCCAAAACCCCAATTTTCCTTTGGAAATTTTGGTAGAAGTACAGCAGCCAAAATAGTCCAAACCTTGCTACACTCGCACAGAATTTTCACAGCACTTGCACAGGATTTTTCAGTCATCAAAACTCACTCAAACTCTTCCTTGTTTGGCCCAAAATTCTGAACACATTCAGCCCTTCCCTTGAGCAGTATTTCGGCCAGTATAAAGGAGCAAAATTGCAAAATATTTTCCTCCATTAAACTCCCTTAAAATCGGCAGCAAGGAGACGCACAACAAGCTGAAATTTCGCCTTTGCTGTCCATGAAACCTAAAGCCATTAGGAGTCTATCTAAACATCACCATCTAACCCTAAACCTATCTTCTCCAACTTTAAATCATAGCAACCGTCTATCTTATCCATTCTACATGAAAATTTCAGCAACATCTCTTTCTGCAAAATTTTCGAAAACACAAGAGCTATCCCAAGCCAAAAGTCGAACATACCTTAAGGTAAGCACAAATCCTCTCAACCTCTTGATGCCGTTTTCTCTAATGATTCTTTTCTCTTTCTTCCACCCTTAAATCACGCCCTATAGAGGCTGATTTCATCTTCTTCCTTAATTTTCGGTCAAGAGGAGCAAATGAGGTAGCTTCTCTCTTCTTCTGAAGCGAACTCGGGGCGATCACCATAGGAGCATCGAGACCTCATTACCTGGTAGTTGCAAGGTAAGGGAATACCCTCCCTAGATGCCGAAAGTAAAGTTTAATGGTGTTTATTAGCGAGATAAACATGTGGTCGTAGTATATGATCTTTGGGAATTAAATAGGAGATTGTGAATTGTTATGAAAATAAATGGGATTAGAGCATGTTTGGATTAATTGAGACCCTGTTCATGATATTATATGGTTTAGATCAGGAGGATAATTGAGGAAAGCCATCTGTGAATTTATTACGTTTATCTGAGGCATATCAAGTAAGTCCTGGCATAAACTCTTTTATTAAATGTTGTAATGGTAAGTCCTTTTATAAACTGTTTTGTTAAATGTTGTGATGGCAAGTCCATGTTGTGAAGCTTTGTAAAGCTATTGTTAAACTATGTTTGCTTGGGTTGTAAACGTGGATATTTATTCTTTAAACGGTTTTGTCAAACTAACAGTTTTATCAAGAAAAATATTCTTTTCCTTAAATTTTTAGAAATCTCTTTTAAAGAAAACCACGTTTTACAAAGCTAAGGTTTGGAAATATTTTGAATCAGGAATTGACGGATATGTTCGTTGAGTACTCAATAAGGGTAGGCTGACAATACTAGTCTTGGAGGGCTAGCGTAAGTCTTCTGGCAGGAGGCCACCTCCAGAAGATAAACTCTGCTCGAAAAGGCGACAGTGTTGGTTAGTTAGGCCGGTCCGAGCTAGCATTATACCTAAAAGGTATTATTTGTTTTCCCGGCATGGACACCCGGATGGTTTTGTTGGGTGTAGAGATGGAGGAGTATCTCACCCGGTGGGCTGTACACTCACCTTGATCAGAACGCCCAACGTGTGGTAATCTGGTCCGGACAAGGTGCACAAAGTGTGGTGCCTTGGCCATTTTGTTCTCATGGAGACCAACGTGTGGTGACATGACTTTTATCCGAGTGGAGGATTTATTTTGTACAAAATGTGACAATGAGAAAAACCCACTCCTTGCGAAAAGAGATTGTTTATGACTTGCCAAATTATTTCTACAAATATTTTACACTTTGCATACACGTACTATTCAAAACACCACGTGCACACACCGAACTTACTGAGATTTATTCTCACACCGTTTTACAGCATGTTTTCAGGAGATAGACTGTGCTGAGTCAGCGGGGCATGTAATAGTTGAAGCTTTTTTCTCTATCCGTTCTAGGAGACATTTGTTGCTTATGCTTCTAAACAATATTTTATTTTATTCCGTTTTGCTCCAAGTTGAGCCTGATATAATAAGAGTATTTCTTTATTTATCTAAGTTGATCCTTTTGGAGATTGCCTTTATATTTTATACCTCATTCTAAAGACCCCTTGTCCTACGGGACGGGGCGACATCCCCGCCCTTTTAGGGTACGTAGTCGTGGGGTGTTACATGAATTGTTGATTCTGGAACCACTAACCATATCTGTAAATCCTTGTAGTGGTTCAGCACGATAAAGTGACTCAATAGAGGAGAGCATGGACTTAGAGTGGATAATGGAGCACAAGTGTGGGCCGAAGAAGTGGAGAGCAATTATTTGATTGTAACAATATTTTAGTTTTGAAAGATAATTTATGTGTTTCTCATCTTAAACATAATTTAATTTCAGTTTCTATATTGATTAATCAAGGAGGTTCGGTTTCTTTCAATTCTGGTATTTCAATCATTAGAAATGGAAATATAATTTGTTCTAGAAACATGTATGGGAATATTTTCTATATTAATCCTATTAATTGTCAAATAAATAAGACTCAGATAGAACCTAATAATAAAAAGAGAAAAGACACATCAAATAACTCTTATTTATGGCACTTGATATTAGGACATATAAATTCTAATCGGATTTGGAGATTAATCCAAAATGGGTCTTTGGACTTATTGGAATTGAAGGAATGGCCTCAGTGTGAATCTTATCTTAAGGGTAAAATAACCAAAAGGTCATTTACTCAAAAGACAGAAAGGCTATAGAAGTATTAGAGTTAGTTCATATTGATATTTATGGTCTTATGTCTTCACCGGCTAGAGGAGGTTATAATTAATTTAACACATTCACAGATGTTCACTCGTGTTTTGGTTATGTTTACTTGATAAGGCACAAAGTCTGATTCATTTGATATATTCAAGGAGTTTAAGGCTGAGGTGGAGCATCAAATAGGTAAACTAATCAAAAAGCTATGAATAGATCATGGTGGAGAGTATCTTCTTGGTTGATTTAAGGACTACTTGGCACATCAGGGTATAGTATATCAATTAACAGCATCTAGGACTCCCCAACAGAATAGAGCAGTTGAATGAAGAAATAGAACGTTGATGGAAATGGTCAAAAGCATGATGAGTCATGCAATTCTTCCTATTTCTTTGTTGGGATATGCCCTGGAAAGAACAACATATATCTTGAACTTAGTGTCTTCCAACTTTATGCCTAGAACACCCCATAAGATGTGGACTGGAGGAAATCCTAGTATGGATCATCTCAAAGTATGGGGTTATCCAACTTATGTACTGACTAAATGAATTAAATTAGACCTATGATCAAAATTGTGCTATTTTGTAGTGTAACCAAAAGGAACAAGGGATGGATACTTTTATCATCCCTGAGAGCAAAAAGTACTTATTAAAACTTATACTAGGTACTTCGAAATTGAACAAAGTGTATCCACTAAGGTTTCAAGAAATGTGGAATTGGAAATGAAGTTGAATGATGTTTCAACTTCTAGAGCACCAGTTGAGGAACCAAAAGAGACACAACCAAATATTCCTATACTGACTGAGCCACGTCGTAGTAGGAAGATATCTAGGGTTCCTGAGAGATAGAGTGGAGAGGCCTTTGAGGTGGTCTCTGACCATTAGGAATAAGATCTCGTTAGAAACGATGAGGCCATTGTTGATGTTGATGCAGATAAATGGCAAACTACAACGGATATTGAGATTGAGTTTATGTACCTCAACCAAGACTAGGATCTTGTCACTACACCTGAAGGGATTAAACCTATAGGGTGTAAGTGGGTATACAAGAGAAAGAGATGTGCGGATGGAAATGTGGAAACTATTAAAGCTGGTTGCAAAAGGTTATACTCAGAAAGAAGGGATCGATTATGAGGATACTTTTTCACGGCCATGCTTAAGTTCATACACATTTTCCTGGCCATCGCATGTCACTATGACAATGAGATATGGCAAATGGATGTCAGAACATCCTTTCTTAATGGCTATCTTAGCGAAGATATCTATATGTCCCGACCTGAAAGCTTTATTGCGAAAGGCCAAGAACATATGATCTGCAAACTTAAGAAGTCTATTTATGAACTTAAGCCAGCATCATGAGCGTGGAACATGCATTTTGATGAGATTGTAAAATCTTATAGTTTCATACAAAATGTGGATGAACCATGTGTATATAGAAAGACAGATAGGAACAATATGTCCTTTATGGTACATTATGTAGATGACATTATACTAATTGAAAATGATGCAAGGATATTGTCATCTATAAAGGTTTGTTTATCAAGTCAATTTAGTAGGAAGGATATGAAAGAAGCTACTTGCAGTCTTGGTATTAAGTTTCTAAGAGATAGAAAGCAAAGAATGTTAGGCTTTTCCCAATCTGCTTATATTAACAAAATACTGGCTGAGTTTCACATGGATCCGTGCAAAGGGGCAATTATACCCTTTAGGTATGGATTGACCTTATCTTCCTAGCAGTGTCTTAAGGCATAGGAAGAAAAGGAGAGGACGAGTAGGATTCCTTAGTCCTCGGCAGTAGGAAGTCTCATGTATGGCATGATTTGTACTCGGTCGGATATTTGCTTTGCAATAGGCAAGGTTAGTAGGTATCAGTCAAATCCTAGGTAAGAACATTGGCAAGCTGTGAAGCATATACTCAAATACCTAAAGGAAACCAGGGATTATGTGCTAGTTTACAGAGCCGATGACTTAGTTCCTACCTGTTACACATATTCAAATTTTTAGGTAGATAAAGATGAAAGAAAATTCAATAGTGGATATGTCTTCATTTGTCTGGAGGGGCTATATCATGGAGGAGTGTTAAGCAATCTTGTATTGCTGATTCTACCGTCGAAACTGAGTATGTGGTAGCTTCAGAAGCTTCTAAATAAGCGGTTTGGCTTTGTAAGTTACTTATAAAACTTGAAATTGTACCACACATAGACAAGCTCATAATAATATATTGTGACAATTCTAGAGCTATGTCATAACGTAAGGAGCAAAGAAACCATAAGGAGGGCAAGCACATTGAAAGGAAGTATCACTTGATTTGGGAGTTCATCTAGAAATAGGAGATCATGGTTGATTAAATTTCCTCAGTAAACAATCTGGCAGACACATTTACCTATCTTTTGTCGAAAAAGGTGTTCAAAAGACACTTGGCCTTCATAGGGGTATGCGCATATGGACTATCATAATTCATTTAGTGCAAGTGGAAGTTTGTTGGAATATATGCCCAGAGTTTGCTATATATTTCTGTATTTTGGAATTTAATAAAAGTTCATTCATTAATGGTTGTTTGTTTACAAATATTCACACATTTAAGGTCTAAGTGTGTTAGTAAGTAATCTACGTGATTGGGTTGTGATTTCACAGTTAGGTATATATTATGGGCTACTAACACATAAGAGAAAAATTATTCTTGATTGATTGATGAAACTGGGCACCTTATCAAGGTTTAGATCATTACACTATGGTTTCCAAATGAGATGGTTTACCTTTAACAAATAAGTAGTCCATTTTATGCCAATGGTGTAAGCGTATTTTTGAATACGTAGAATTAGACCATGCAATATCAATCCTCATTAAAGTAATAAAATAAATAAAGATTAGTTTATCGCAACTACTATGTGGACGAGTACCTTAAGACTTGAGTATAAGTTGGTGGTCTGATGAAGCTGGACTTGTACACTTTGATGTATATTGGGTAAGGTTTTATCGCAAGGCCAATAACCTTGTACGTTGGGTGTATGACTATAGTTAATTAAGACAGACTTATATAATAGAGTTTTAATGCTTCATAACATGAAGAAATCACCCCCTTGTAATTGTCCGAGATAATCTAATAATGCAGGGCCATGGGAAATATGACTAAGTATCTACACTTTTGGGTAGCTCCCTGTGATAAGTAAAAGCATATTGCAAGCCGTACATCATCGGACTAGCTATCAGAAGTTGGAATATATCATTGAGAAAGGTGTTAGTACTATTTTTCTATCTCAATGACAGGTGTTACGTACAGGAATATTTTCGTCATTACACCTTGAGGTCGAGGACACTGCACTTGTAATATTATTTTCGGGGTCAATATTTCTATATGGTGATAAAGGGAATATTTAAAACGATTAAAATACAGCTATTTGTTAGCAGAGGTATTTTGGTCATTTTTGTAGCCAAGAATAATATGTTTTTTTGTCCCCAGAGTAGCTCAAATAATCTTAGTTAAATTATTTACTATGTGGGTTTATTGGGTGAATTTATTATTTGAAGAATGATTCTAGAAGTCCAATGAATTATTTATTTGGACAAGAATAATTAATTGGGCCGATTTAATTAATTGGTTTATTAATTAATTATCATGGGTTATTTTATATTGGGCCTAAGTAGTTTAATTAATTAATAAGAGAGCAAATTTAGTTAATTGGTTTATTAATTAATTATCTTGGATAATTTAATATTGGGTTCAACTGGATTAATTAATTAAAAAGAGAGCTATTTAATAAGTCTTTGGACTAATTAAGAGAGCATAGCTCATCAGGGTTTTGATGGAAGCCGCCATGTGCAAAGGAAAAGGAAAAGAGGAAAAAGGAAACAAAAGAAATAATAGGTGGCCGGTATTTTGGTTTTGCAAAGGAAAATGAAAGCTAATATTATTAATAGGCATCTCGTGTGCCTTGGTGATTAGTTGACCGAATTTTTCACAAGAAAATAACATTCGGTACTTTTCCATAGATAAAAACAGAAGCTGTCGTTTCTTTTATTTTTCTTTCGTTTCCTTAACCATTTTTAGTTCTTCCATTTTGTTCCAATTTTCTTCACACTAATTCTACTTCACCGGTAGAGGTCCATAATGGTTAAAGAATACTTTGGGTGGTCAAGAGCTAGCAAACATGGCAAATGTTTGATGCGAAGGAGCCGTCGATTAGCTGGTATTCTTGGGGAACAAGTAGACGTCCCGGTTCAACAAGCGCCGTCGATCCCGAATCCAACTCTGGTTATTAATGTTAATTTCTTTGGAAGTAAGTATTTCTAGACTTTGGCTCGAAAAAAAATTTAATTTGCTGTCTTCCGCTGAGTATTTAATTTTCTCGCGATCCTTTAGGAATATGGCTAGTTATCACATTAAAGTATCACGAAATATCTTCAAATAACAAGAAAAATATATGTGAATTTAGGCCCTATCATATTCCCCCACGCTTAAACTTTGCTTGTCCTCAAGCAAACAAAAATTAGAACACTTAAGCAATAGCTTATGCACAACTCAAATCAATTCATCACATTTTTTCCTTAGCAAACTAATCTATAATAAAGTAATAATCATCTCCCAACCTTAAATATAAACTCGTCATTCACTCAACCCTTTCAAAAACCTTGTAAACTCTTGCATTAAATCAAACAATCCTAAAGCCATCAAAGTTAAGTTAAACAAGCTTATATCTAGTAGAAGAAAATCATCGTACTCGTCAAGTAAAAACTTAGATAACATAAATCATACAATTCAAGCCATTTAACCAATTCCAGCATTATAAACTCAAATTTACACAACTCAAGTTAGTTAAACAAGGAAACACTCCACTCTTTTTTTTTTTTTCTATGACTGAGGGATTTGATAGTGTCAAGTGGATGGATTTCACTCTACGCACTGTATTGGCCCCCTTATAGTAATCATCATTTTTTTTTCTTTTTCTTGTTTTTTTTCTTGCCTTGCCTTCTTGCCTTTGAGATAGCCTCAAGAGAGTGTACCGAACACTATTTGCTACTTCTATCTATATTAACCATTTTTTTTTAAAGCAAAAGCTCCTTTTTTTTTTTTTTTTTCTCAAAATGTGAAAGCGAATTTTTTTTTTTCAACTCACATTTTTTTGTCTTTTCACTCAATTTTTTTTATTTCCTCACATTCCTTAGTTACAACCCAAAGTCAAGCAAACTTTAAATCTATAATACAGGAATTAAGCAACAACTCTTCTCATTTTTCATCATATCATCCACATTCAATCTTAAATAGTAAAACAAAACTCAAATTCACAATATAACAAAGGTTATTTATTTTTAGTATTTATCAATTATTTATTAATTACTAAAAAATTATTTTTTTACTAATTAGTGTTTATTATTTGTGGTGCATTATTTCCTAAAGAAAAGTACCCAAAATATCATTTAATATTTTAACTACATGCTAATATCTATATTAATACATATTAAGCAACATTTTTTCCTTAAAAGTATTATTACAAACAATAGTTGTTAGTATTATTGCAAATATCAATACTAAATTCTTGGAGTGGTGGAATACATGTTTTGAACACTTAGGGAACTGGGATATGATTTCATATTGAGCATGTTATGTTTGGGATGGAGATATTAGTTGATTCAAATTATTTGATGACTTGATGTTGGGAGTTGAAGTATTTTGGTAGTATGTTAATATAGGTGTTGACCAAGTTATGTCAATGCTAATTGAGTATTATGGGGATTAGGGTTATTATATGCTTGTGCCTCTTTCTGTAGGAGTTGTTGAGCAAAAAGTGACTTGTTCTTTGTATTGTCTTTAGACAGCATTAGATTCCATTGATCAAGACATCATAAGAAATTTTACCTGTGAGACAAGGAATAAAGTAAGTTCTTGCAAGAAATTGTTTATTGAAAAAATAACTCATTGCAAGTCAAATGTTTTCTTATTATAGCAAAGATGACTTATACTTGAGATGCAAGCATGGTTATTTTCTTTTTATCATTTCTTTACAAGATATTTTCATTTCCCTTCTTAGAACAATCAATTTGATGGAACAAAAAATTTCAATAGAAATGTTAACTTTATTAAATAAAAAAAAGTTTAGACTATAATACTTAACATGGTTGCATTTTCCAAAATGACAAGGTACTTTTGAGAATTTTCCTTGTACGGGACATCAAACATCGAGTTCTCTAAAAGGGTAGGCTATTTAGAATTAACTTTAGAAGGTAAGGGTAAGTCTTCCAGTGGAGGCCTCCTTGGGGAGATACACTCTTCCAGGATAAGATGCTAGTTCTAGTAAGTCAGGATGGTCTATGCTAGCAACCCATGACAAGTGAACTGTTTCCCAAATATAGAAAATTGGTTAGGTAAGATGTAGCAGTGGAGGAGTATCTCACCGAGTGTATTAATCACCTACTTGTACTGTGACGTAGGATTTCGTAGTACTTAATCATGATGTAGGGTTGCATGGCCTGGGTAGTGTTGCAGAGTTTCATAGTTATTTTTGTTTTAGGGCGGTTTATTTTATTTTTCTAAAATGTACACTTTTATTTGAGATGCAAAACACCATTCTATGTTTAAAAACAAATTGATAACACTTGCAATATTTGCACGTGATTTGTTCAAAGCTACATACATGAAACATACTTCAAATTATTAGGACCACACATAGGACTTATTGGGATGTATTTCGCAACATGCTTTGTATCATGTTTTCAGGAAGATCCTGCTTTGAAGGTTTAGCTTGCCAAAATTTTGAAGATTTTATTTCTATTATTGAATGTATTTTCTATTAAGGATTTTATTTCGTTAACTTTGAGACATATACAATTATTGATCAAGTTGTAATAATTTTTTTATCTTAATTTTTCTTTTTACTTTGTTATAAAGACCCTTAGACCTAAGGATGGGATGACATCCCCGACCTTTTTAGGGTACATAGGTTGTGAGGTGTTACACAATTAACTTTCAATACTCATTGCTAGAATTGATGTTGTAAAAACCTTGACAAGTAACTTTGACAATCTAAATATGCATTTTAGTCTATTTAGGAAACAATGAATGTTGGCATAGTTTGGTGCGAAATAAATCTAAAGTGAATTTGGAAACCTCTATTCTAAAAATCTCAAGAAAATTTGGACAAGATCTTGGAGGTAAACTTAGCAAAGAATTTATTTTAAGGAAGGTAAACTCACGAAGGAATGGAACTACAATGGCTTTAGGAAATCATGAAGAAAATATTGATTTGGTAGTCTCTAATTTCAATGATGTTACTCTACCCCTATCCTAAATTTAAAGAGCCAACATGGAAGAAGAATTTATGTGATGTATATTCGGACCATTCCTTCAAAAAGTTGAGTAATAAAGGTAGAGTGAGATTAATGTTCTATTCTTGAGAAGGTCTGATGCAAACATAATTGATGATTGATTTGGAGTTTATTTGTTGAACGTTATGCATCAAATATTCAAGTAATTCGTTTCTATATAATATATCATACAGACGGAGATTGAATCAAGATAAACCTTCGAAGTGATATCCTTTTTGGAGGCAAGGATAATCTAAAGTCAAAAGAGGACCATTCGAGTTATTGTAATGATGGTTGATGGGAGATCAATCATGATGGTTGAGTGTAATAATGGTCTTCTCTATGTTTGACAGAAAGAGCACTATGTTGTGTTTGATTGGAATCCACTAGGAGTACTTGGTGATTTAAGATTAGTGCTGCATTTGTAACTTTTGCTAGACTTTAGTGGATCATTTTGACTAGTTGTGGAATTGCAGATGTAGACTTGTTAATCGCTAAATTGCATTACCAATTTGTTGTGTTCGTTAGATTGCTTACTTTACTATTTGTCAAACTAATGTAATTTTAACCAGAAGATTAACAAAAACCACAGGAAGTTGAAATATCAAACCACACAACTAGTGTCAAAGCATTTCATCATATTGAAGTTGCTACTAACACAACAAGTGAAATTTGGGGAATTTGTTTGAAAAGAGATGTTTGCATTGGCAGATGAAGGAACTTCTTTCACTTGACCACCATTACTTAAGAGTACAAAGTATGTATATTAGAAAGCTAGAATATAATTTTTCATCGGAAATCTTGATGTTGCAACCTAGAAAGCTGTTTTAAAAGGGTGGAACCCTCCTATGTGTAAAGTCGTGGCTTAGGAGAGATTCAGCTGTAGTTTTATATATCTTCCATCAACAGAGATTACATAATATATAGAGATACAATAGCTGGCTAAGGATAACTACAAATAAATATACAACAGCTCCTAGAATGGTTATCTAATCTAATCAGGTCCTATTTGAGAAACATGATAAGAAACAACAACCGAAAGCATGATACAGCACAACTCTAGACGGCTAAACATAAGGCACAACACTCTAGCTAACACCCCTTGCAAGTCCTTGGCCGAGTACAAAGGCAATCAATCACGAAGAAGAGTAAACTAGTGGAAGGACAAGAGCTTGGTGAAGATGTCAGCTAATTGGCCAGCAGAGGAGAGAAATTGGATAACCATGGTATCGTTAGCCACTTGCTCTCGAACAAAATGATAGTCAAGCTCGATGTGTTTTGTCCGAGCATGAAACTCTGGATTGGAGGACAAGTAAATAGCATCGATATTGTCACACCACAATGTACTAACTGCAAGTGGAAACCCCAGTTCGTGCAATAAAGACTTAAGCCATAAGAATTCAGAAGTTGCATTTACGATAGCTTTATATTCACTTTCAGTGGAGGATCGAGCTATGGTCGGTTGCTTCTTGGCAAGCCACGAGATAAGACTTGAACCCAAGAAAATGCCAAACCCACTAGTAGACCGTCGATCGTCAGGATCGCCTCCCCAATCACTGTAGGCATAACACTGGACATCGAGAGAAAAGGTAGAAGACAGCAGTAACCCCAAGTCAGGAGTTCCCTTTAAATAACGAAGAAGATGCTTTAAGGCCTTCCAATGGTGATCACTAGGATTATGCATAAATTGACACAACTTATTTACACTAATTGCAATGTCAGGTCTGGTGATGGTAATATATTGCAAGGTGCCAATGAGTTTCCAATAGTGAACATCATGAGGACTAGGATCACCAGAAGACTGAGAAAGCATTGGAGAGACTGCCATTGGGGTTAGGCAACAATTAGAATCAGCTAGCCCAGCTTTGTCCAACACTTCGTGAATATATTTAGTCTGGGATAAGAGAAGCCCTTCTTTCGACCAAGAGATCTGAATCCCAAGAAAGTAGTGCAATTCACCAAGGTCTTTAATAGGGAACTCCTTTTGCAAAGTAGAAATTATATGAGAAATGAACTTAGACAAAGAGCCAGTAATAATAATATCATCGACATAGACAAGAATGTAGATAATATGGTGATTATGCCGATAGATAAAGAGAGAGCTGTCGACTTTAGATGAAATAAAGTTTTGTTGATGTAGAAACTCCCCAAGTCAAGAAAACCAGGCTCGCGGAGCCTGTTTCAAACCATAGAGGGAACGGTTTAATTTGCAGACAAAATCCGGACGAGTCTCATCCACATACCCAGTTGGTTGGGTCATGTAAATAGTTTCCTGCAAGTGACCATGGAGAAAGGCATTAGACACATCTAGTTGCTTGATTGGCCAGTGATGCATAGTCGCAAGGGCAAGAACCGCGCGAATAGTTGTAGCTTTCACCACCGCGAATAGTTGTAGCCTTTGGGCACCAACTGCACCTTATATCTGTTAATGCTGCCATCCGCCTTGCGTTTGATTCTGTAAATCCACTTATTCGAAATCACATTAGCATCCAAAGGTTTGGGAACCAAAGTCCAAGTGTTAGTAGATAGTAAAGTATTAATCTCCTCTGTCATAGCTTGTTGCCATTCAGGAAACTTACTAGCTTGAAGAAAAGTTGGTGGTTCGTGTGCCAGAAAAGAGTGTGGCGTGGGATGGTCAACAAGAGACAGACGAGTGGCACATTTGGCCATAGTGCTACGGCGTAAATGCATGTGATGGGTTCGGGTGGGAGAGGATGCAGGGGGGAAGATGGAGAGGAGTAGTTGGTCATATCGACTATAAGCTGCAAACCAGGAGAATGGTCAATGGAAGATGTGGATGACGGAGGAATGGGAGAAGGTAAACTGGAAGTAGGAGAGGGTGACGAAAGTGAGGGAGTAGGAGGAGGAAACGGACTTGCAGGCAAGGGAGAGGAACATGGAACTTGCATCGTGAGCCAAGGGAGATCGGATTGCTGTTTGGGAGGAGAAGGAGGAGAGGAATTGCGGGTTTTGAAAGGAAAAAGATGTTCATTAAAAACCACATGCCGAACCACATAAACTTTACCAAGATCAATATCTAAACAATAATGACGACAATGATTGGGAGACCGGCCCAGATAAACACATTCTTTGCTCCTAAAAGAAAATTTATGCACGTTATAAGGTCTTAGATAGGGATATGCAGCACAGCTAAAGATTTTAGGATCTAAGTAAGGTGGAGTCTGGTTAAACAACATGGCAAAAGGCACATGATTGTTAACGCTGGTGCTGGGCAGATGATTAATACTATGGACCGTATGAGCAAATGCATAAGACCAAAATTTGAAAGGAATGGAGGCATGAGCAAGGAGAGTTAAATCGGTGTCAACAATATGCCGGATTTTGCGTTCAGAGAGGCCATTTTGTTCATGCGTATAAGGACAGGCAATGCGGTGAATAATGCCTTGTTGCTGGAAATATGAGTGTAATTTTTTATACTCGCCTCCCTAGTCCGAGTGGAAAGCTTTAATATGAGCATGAAATTGGAGCTTAACATAAGATTCAAAGTTTTTAAAGATGGAGAAAACGTCACTTTTATTGCGTATGGGAAAGAACCAAGTGAAACAGGAAAAATCATCAACAAATAAAACAAAGTATCAAAAGCCTAAATTGCTGAGCACAGGGGATGGACCCCAGACATCCGAGTGAATATATCAAAGGGCATACTGCTAGTGTGCTCAACAGTCGCAAAGGGCAACTTGGCCAGTTTGCCTAACCGACAGGAAGCACAATGTAAAGCATGAGATGCATTTGAAACAGGTAGGTTATTATCCTTGAGAATTTTAGAAACGGTTGGAACTTGAGGATGCCCCAGGCGGGCATGCCATTGATCAAAGGAAATATAATCAGCCAACAAAGCGTGCGGCTTGGTTGGAGAAAGCTCATAGAGGCCTGCATTACTCTTACCTTGCAATAGGATTGCCTTGCTCTGGAGGTCCTTAACCAAAAAATAGGATGGATAAAATTAAAAGAAATAATTGTTATCTTTAGTAAATTGTTGAACAGATAGCAATGATTTGGAAAGAGTAGGCACATGAAGAACATCCTTTAACTTCAAGGTAGTATTGTTAATTGAAGGGTAAGCAGCCATACTAGTATGAGATATCATCATTGACTGTCCATTACCAATTGTGACCTGATCACCGCCTTTGTATGGTTGGGGAGCTGTGAGTGTTTGAAGATCTGGTGTCATGTGATGGGTAGCACCAGTGTCAGGAAACCAGGCTGGATATGGTGGAGGTGACACAAGAGATGGAGATGAGGAAACAACATATGGAACAGACTGAGTGGGGAAAGATGGTGATGTTTGCCATGCTACATGAGCCTGGGGATATTGAAAATTCTGTCGTGACTGCCGTGGAGCGTATCTGCATCGATAGACTACTGTTGTGTGATTAGAATACCCACAGATCTGACACTTCCTCTTATTATTGTGGCCCTTGTAATGGAAGTTTGGCATACCCATGGAGTTAGGTCATGAGAATGGAGTTGATGATGATTGTTGGACAAAAAGATTAGCCAGATGAGGAATTTGATGGCTTTGTAATAAGATTTCACGAGACAGAAGCTAGCTGTACAACTCAGGAAAGGTAACAGGTTCAGTACGAAGATTTAAAGCAGAAACAATGGGATGAAATTCAATACCAATATTGCGATAGATTATCGCATTAAACTCAGCAGAAGAAATGGCTCGTCCAGCAGCAGCTAATTTATTAGTGAGGGATTTTACTTTTTGAAGATACTGCGCAACTGACATGTCATTTTTCTTCAATTCTTGAAGTTCTACGTATAACTGAAGTTGTCTATTATGAGAAACACAACCAAAGGCACTCTCCAATGCTCTCCATATAGCCAAATATGTGTGACAACCAACAATATATGAATAAACCTCTTCGGAGAGAGAGGACAGAATCCATGACAAGAGCAACTAATCTTGTTTAAACCAATGGGTATAAGAAGGATTAATAGTATTCTCATTAGGATTTGTGGCCGAAGGTATTGTCTGTGACGATGGAAGTGAGCCATCAACCAAATAAGTCATATTATGATAATTGAGAAGTGGAATAATTTGCGTCTTCCATGCAAGGTAATTGCGAGATGAGAGTTTAATAGTAAAACTATGATTTGTAGTGGGAGTGGATACAGGAGTGGTTGAGGTGGTGGCACCAAGAATAATTTGATCAGTCATTTTGCAGGCTCTGATACCATGTAAAGTTGTGGCTTAGGAGAGATTCAGTTGTAGTTTTATATATCTTCCATCAACAGAGATTACATAATATATAGAGATACAAAAGCTAGTTAAGGATAACTACAAATAAATATACAACAGCTCCTAGAATAGTTATCTAATCTAATAAGGTCCTATATGAGAAACATGATAAGAAACAACAACCGGAAGCATGATACGACACAACTCTGGACGGCTAAACATAAGGCACAACACTCTAGCTAACACTATGAAGGGATATGTCAGTTCCGGTCCAATTGAATTGAAATCAAATGAAGAATAGACAAAAATTTTGGGTGCTATAAGAAATTTGGTCATTTGCAAAAATCATTTTTTGCATAAGAAGAATTTACTTTTTGTGACTACACTAGGTGCTAACATAAATTGTACACACGATCTCATTAAAGTCTTCTTCTTGCGATGGCTAATTAGTATTTGAGTCCAAAACATATTTTGACATAAAAAATCAATCGGATGCAACAAAAATCTTTTGATGCAAATATGGTAGCCTGAAATGGCCAAATTTCGGGCATCATTTGCAACGTGACTATTGCGTTGCATAGAATTCATTACAAATAGCCATATTATTTGTATAATTTGAAGGATTCCATTGTATGCATGTTACTTTGTCTTTTAGAGTTAGTTTTTTTTTTTTTTTTGGGTACAATAACTTAAATCCTAATTTCATCCCCTTACGTTGGCCTAAATCTTCCTTTTTATATATTTTTTAATTAGGGGGTAGGGGACCAAGTTCAATTTAAAAACCTTCTATCTGTAACTTTTATAATTTTGACTTTATAATTTCATGTCTATTATACTTCTTAAAATTAGACCTTGAAACCTCTGGAGGTAAAAAAAAAAAAAAAAGCTTTAAATTATTCTATTGAGATCCCCATTTTTTTTTAAAAAAAAAATTGTAATCCTTTTTTTTACCGTTTTTGACCATTTTTTGGTTGTTGTTGTTGGATCGATCAATTAATGTATATAATTATTGACTCCAGTAATTACGATTAGACTAAGAGTGCAGTTACGTTCTTTTAGTGGAGTGGAACGTAATTAATAAATTATTTTTATTGACAAAATAATTTATTGGAGCTTAGTCTAATTGTATCCGGTCAGGTCCCTTCAGTGGCTCCTAATTATGGGACAATAATAAATTATAAATTATTTATAATTTATTAATGAAAATTGCATAAAACTAAAAATCATATTTTAGATAGAATATGATAAGTGGAAATAGTTGTATTCAACTATACTTTTCTTATTCTATCAGGATTTGTATTATGAGATAGAGTCCAATATACATATTGGGAGATAACTCTATTTCAGAGATACGTGAGGATCATCCTGGTGGTTCTCTGGAGTTTTTTCTCTCAGTTTTTGTGTGAGTCCACCCTCAACAAAGAGAGAAACAAAATACGATTAGCAATTTTTTGGTCCAAGGAGATTACATTGAAGAAGACTTGGGGGTCTGGAGTATTACCAGGCCGAAGACTTCAAGAATCGTATTGGTGGAGACGATATCTACAAAGGTATGATTCATTTCTCATATTCTCGAGATTTAATCTGGTTAACACATAAGCATGTCGATCCTATTTACTAACAGTTAGGTCTTCCTGAGCAATAAGTGGTGGGGTAGATTGCTAGCTGCAAAGTGAAGGTTGGTTGTGCGGTGGAATTTGTGGGTTGTTTTTTACGGCGACGATGTGGTCGAATATAAGGCACAGCTAACTAATTTTGGGTAAATCTAATTTCTTCGTTCTCCTGTGTCTTTCATTCAGCTCATGGCAGGTAATTTACTATCATGACTATTTTATTTCAGAAACCATACCCCTAATTTTATTGCAATGATGTCCGTGCACTAAATTTTGGAGTGAGTTTTGTGGATTCAAACGGCGAGGTAGTATTTTTTTAGTTATATACCAGAAGCTTGGAATTTTATGCATGTAGTAGAATTCAACATTTAACAACAATTTTATTTTGTCGAGATTTGCACTTCGATACAATCACTTTTGCTTTGATAGCTACATCTCTAGGGAATTGAAGACTTTTTTTTTTTTTAATTTGAAGCTCACCTGAAAAAAAAAATATTTCATTTTCTTTTTTATTTATTTATTTTGTAATTGTGGCTCATAATTTGACAGAAGAAGAGAAAAAGGGGAACAGAGAAGTGACATGGAATGGTAAGGAAGTTTGCAGTTTGTATATGGCTCGGTTTTGCCACCATGATTAGTTTATGATCACACTCGATGTGATTTAGTTTAGCTTAAACTAATAAAGAAATCCACTAAAACTTTAATCACAGTACAAGAATTACATTTATCTCAATTACTAAGTTATTCCTAGTGAATTCTAACAAAATACATCAGAGTGCTCTTTCTATCAAACTTCCAGAAGACCCTTTGCTGGACTCAACTCCATGATTGAACACCCTTCAATCTTTGTTGCTATAGCAACTTGATACTTCGTTAAACTTCGAGAAACATTCCCACCAGAATGGTATTCCAATTTTAGAAGAATGATTCAAGTCCTCCAAGAAGTTGATGATTGTTGAAGTAGTTTACTTGAATCACTGACACATACTTTAATGGAGAATAAAAGAAAGCTTCGTAATGGCATGTGCATCAGAATCTCTCAGAATTTAATCATTAATTCATGCACTATTTTTTCTACACCAATCAATGAAGAATCTCTCTTCAAATTCGATACTTATACATTGTGTTTTCTCTTCTTCTAGGGTCGCTAATAAATACTGCAACAGAGTAATAGTTCCTTGTCAAATTAGGATTCTATGCCAGCCTTGCCCCTTCCTAAATCTTTGCAACTCTAATCCCACAAGGATTCAGAATCTTTTACTTACAAAATCTTCATTAGATCATCAATAAAATTCGTCCAAGATTCTTTGAAATTTCTTTCCTACTCCAGCTGAATTATTATAACATCGAAACCTTACCAATGTTGCAATTTATATAATAGCTTATGTTTTGTGAAAAATGTCTGTCAGACGCCAACTTTGCCAACTACCATAAAGCACTTTGTTTCCCTGTTGAATTACGATTTTGCCTGAAAAATACCCATCAAGATCTTCCATTTCTTCCAAATCAATCCCATGACTATTCCATAATCTTTATATCATGATCTTCACAAAATGTCCAAATAAATAGTAGTCAATATTCTTCAAGATTTTATATAATTAGTTTGGTAAATCAACTCCAATTCCTTTGCTAAATCCTCTAAGGGGTATATTCTTCAATACCTCCTGGAATTTACTTTCCCAATCCAACTCCAATTTATTTTGCTTAAACATTGCCAATAAAGCATCAAAAAATTTCCGTAACAAATACAATACACATAGTATATAATATATGTGTGAATTAAATTTACCTACAAAATTTCTGATAAAGTTTTAATTGTAAGAGTTGATTGGCCAAAGATTAGTGACTTCAAAAACTCCTGTTTATAAGTAAGTCAACTCTTATATATAGAGATTGCGTTAACGTCGAGCAATACGTTATTTCGACATAAATAAATAAGAGTTGATTTAATTATAAGATTAGTGACTTCAAATGCAATCAGAGTTGGCTTTCTCTTTGATAACGAAACTTACCTATACTTCTACCGCGATGACTTCAAAAACTAGTAGCCATAAAAGATAAATGAATACATCAATCACTGTTTGAACACAGGTTTGGTGAGGACTCCAATTATAGTTGGCCATTTCTAAAGGCAAATTAATATATATTGCAAGTCATGAGTGCATAATGGATAGGGAAAGTATTCGATTATGATATTTGCGTTGGGCCAATAATTCCTCAAGTTGAAATTCCATCTAGTATTCATTCGTCAAGTTGATGCATTTGTTAAAGGTATTAGGTGCGTAATTCCAAAAGAAAACAACAAATGTCACTCATGGCATTTTTTTATCTTATTATTATTATTATTATTATTATTATTATTATTATTATTATTATTATTATTATTATTATTATTATTATTATTATTATTATTATTTATTTTGGTAGTAATAGCGTGTCACCTTAGTATAGATTACACCAAAAGTTCTAAAGTCAACTAGAGGAACCAAATACAGTGTCTATGATCTGGGCTATTAGTGACTCAAGGCCATTTTAATAGTTCCTTAGAAAGCCTTAATTCACAGGGCCATTTTAATATTTTCTAGAGATACTACTTGTCATGTAAAATGGTACTTGTCCACGGTTTATCCGAATAGAAAAAAATATGTTTATTAAGAAAAGTTGCAAAGTTCAAAAATAGGTGCAAGGAGTTTGTATTGTGGAAATCAATGATAGAGTTAAGGGGGAAGAGTAGCATATGGCTTCACATTTTTTAAAAAATATTGTATTTTCATTATAAAATTAAAATTTTTTCAGAATATCGTCTAAAAGTTTACCTTTTATTGTGAAAAATATTTTAAATTATAACATTCTTCTTTTATGTGTCCTTTTATAGTGTTTGCCCTTAATCCAACTTTACAATTCTGTCCTTAAAGTAAAGGCTAGAAATATTGCCAGGGCTGATCCCCCCCTTCCAGAGCTTTTTTTTTTTTTTATTTATTTTTTTATTTTTTTAAATGACCCTCAGAACCCTTTGGTCAATTTAGCATGATTATCAGTTGCATATATGTAAGACCCTACTTTCTTTATTTAAGAATAGATAATCTTAAAAAAAATAATTATATCAACTAAGTTAAAACGATTTTTGTGACTTTTATTGTCTAACAATCTATTTATATTCCTGTTAGAGCTAGAGTTTTTTAACAACAGACAAAGAATTTCAAATTTATATGGGGAAAGGAAAATCAAAAGATTGATCGAATTTGTATAGAAAAACCTTGAGATGCATCTTCACAATGTTTACATACAATTTTTGGATCAGATTTTTCTCTGTCATCACCATTCTCATCAAAACTTGGTAACATTCTATTCCTAAAGCGATGTATTCCAAAATCTTGTCCGCCATCTTCTGCTCTTGTCAGTATTTTGTTGGTAGCAAAATCATAAAACATTTGATCCATGAAAATATATTATTGGGCCTACTTTGTTGCTGATTTAGTTGGCCACCATGGAAATACAAATAAAAAAATCAGAAAAAGAAAAAAAAAAATAGAGAGACAGAAACAGCAGAAAGCTAAGAAGATTATCGGAGGGTGGGCTGGAGAAGACGAAAATGAGGGATGACAGTCAGTAGACGGAAAGAAAGAAAGCAATTAGGAAGAGAGTAGGAATGAATTAAATGCATAGAAATAAATAAGGTAACATAATAATTATTGATATTGCTATAGAGTATAAGGATAATTTTGTCATTTGATGAGAAACTGCTCTTGCTGGAGGGAATTGGCCCTGGCAATATCGCCAACCTAAAGTAAATATTACAATGTCCGATTATAATTATCTAAACATAGATAACACTCATTCATTTACAAGTTTAAAGTGACTATTAACATGAATGATGTGAATTGTTAGAAGGATAACATAAATGAACAGTTAATTTTCAATAAATTAAAATGGCTATGAGTACCATCTGTTCGATAAAACAAATACCCCGAAGTACAGATAAGCACTAAATTCAACTATTCTAACTTGGGTTTGAAAACTATAAATCAAGAAGATTTTTGGCCAATGTAAACACCAACACATTTGCAAGATTCAAAAGTTTCTCGGCGGACAATCGTTGCATATGGCTAAGCTCGCTTGCTTCCTTCTCCTTTTGCTTGCAGCCTCTGCAGGTTAGAGTCTCCCACTCTATTTCTCCTTCTTTGATTTTTCTCTTTCTTTTGTTATAATCGATATCAGATTTTGACCTCAAATCTTCCCTAGAAGTTATTATTATTGTTTTTTTAGAGTTGTGTGTATTGACATAAAAAAATATTTTGCAGATTCTAGCGCTTATGGTATGCCGGAGGAAGAACAAGAATTACCCAAAATTGAAATGTCTAGAAAAATGCAACCAATTGTGGAGATAATAACTACCATAATACAAGAACCTGAAAATGACCAGCTTGGCGCTTGTATTCCTCATTACCGACCATGTGGAACCGGGTCTCATAACAAGTGTTGTAAGAATTACCATTGCCAGAAAGTGATTGGCGGCACCGGCATATGTCTTTGAAAGCTGTTTTGTTGGAGGGTGATCACTAAAATGAAGTTGAATGGCCAGGCCGATTGTCCACTAAAATAAAGCTGTACGGCCTGGCCCACTATGCTTGTTACGTGTTATTTTCTCTTTTCTACTCGTTATATGGTTTGAATAATGCGGTATGGATTATATCTATTGGCTATATGGTCAATGGAATCCTTATGTTCCTATTTTCCATCACAAGATGAGTCAAACCCTCTTTTTCTTTATCTTATTTGTTAAAGTTTTTCACTAGCTTTGAACTGTGCATTGTGCATGCTTCATAACGGAACTATTTTGCAAAATGAGAGGGGTGATTTTCATAGGATAATTGTCGATCAAAATTCTTCCTTTTTCCAGATGCCAATCCAAACCCAATTAGACAAAGGTTTAAGAAGATCTACTTTCAGTGCAAACCTAGCTATTCCTGGTCTAGTCAAACTTGCGATAATTTCATCAATTTTCAAGTGCCATATCAACAAACTAGTGCATCAATCGATAAACGTAATATATGCAACGGATTTTAAAAGTTTTATGCTCTCATATTCAAGGATACTAATATAAATAATTGAAAAATGAAGAAAGTTGAATAGTTCTGTGATGTGTGATTTTGAATTTGGGAAATATTATTAATCAGCACACAAAGTCAAAGTTTAATTAAAATGCTAAAATACTAAAAACAAACAATTGGGCAAGTATATATATCGTGTAGTGTAAAGTGTAATGGCAAGTATCGAATATTCTCGCGGAAGGGATAAAGACCATGACTAACTCTTCTTCTATTGTTTAGCATAATCAAATTAAAGGAATAAACTGTATATAGTGGACACACCTAGAAAATTAAAATCGTCTGACACTAGATTGGCCATGAGAAAATCAACGATGAGAAATAGAGTATAAAACATGAACTTGTTAAGAATTCCCTAAAATTAAACAAGTACCAAACCAAACTCAAGACAACTAAATTTCTAATTCTAACAATAGAGAGGTCACGAATGCAAAGCCCACACTTTCTCAAGTTATAGATTTCCTATTGTTTGACTAATTAAAGGGTATGTCTACCTCTCTACTTAAACACAAGTTGCATTAAGTGCAATACCCCCAAAATTCCGGAAAAAACCCAATACTCTTATCTATAGATAATATCATATTCCTTTTGATTATAATGTTCTAAACCCTTCAATCATTTCTCGAGTTCATCAAGGAAAGTTAAACATTGAACCCAATTGATTGGAACCCAACTCCTAACTCCATTTCTCGAATTTATTAGAAGAGAGTAAACCAAACAATGAATCCAACACAATAAAATAAAGTAATCGTTCAATAGAAAATGAAAATCAACAAATCAAGAGTAGATTTATCACAATAATAACTTAGAGGTTATCCTTGCAAGAACAATTAACATAATAAATAAAAAATGATATAAAAAAAACCAAGGAAAGAAATGAAGAATGCTCGAAGACAAGCTACCTTTATCTTCAATTTTCAATGTTCCCTTCAATCAACACTCCAATCTCTCTGCTCTCCTCTCTCAAGTGTGTGGGTGTTTTTCCTCTTGGTTGGTGGCCCGGTATTATCTCATAAGGTTATCTATTTATAGGTCTTGGAAAGCCCTAAAAATCGTGCAACATCAGATTTGTGTTTCTGTTCTATGAAGTTGCACGGCACCATAGAATATGATATATACGACGTTGTGCACTATTAATATACTTGCACAACATCATTTGACAAGGGCTGCATGGCATTGTACACTCTTAGCATCTCTCTCTTTTAAAGTCTAGCCAGCCACGGCTTTCTCTTTGTTGTCTTCGTTTTCACTTTCATTTTTCTATAATTTTCATCCTGTTTCATCATGTTCTTCATTCAATCCTAATCTATTTAATCCTATACAAAAATATATAAAATTGTGAGAATGAATATTTATCTAAACATTATTTTATAGTAAATACAGTGCCATTTACATAGAAAGTAAGCGCACAATGAGCACTTATCATTCTGTAAAATGTTGAAATAGTTGAGATGTTCATTCTAGAATTTCAACAATAAATCAGATTTTTAAAAAAATATTTTAAAAATATAATAAGATAGAAATTCAATGACTCTAACAACTAATCAATGACTATACCATTTTAAAACTCCACCTAAAATTATGCTTAGACTACGGGAAATGTTTGCATTTCCTAGCATTTTATATAGGCATATGATTTTCAAAATGAATTTATTTTTAGGTTGTGAAGAATTTTGGAACCTGATATTGAAGATAGAAGAAAATGGATAGTTTTGGTTTTAGAAGAGAAGAGATTTATTTTGAAAGGAGAGGAGCACAAGGGTTATGATGAAATGATTAGAACTTGGAGAAGAGTTTCTAGCATATTGAGTTCAAACGCCATTGCAACTAGGAATATCCTGATTTTATTTTTATTTTTTTTCCTAGTCTTTTGGCCGGTGGAAATTTTTTGGCCTTTCTAAGCCATTCGTGGGGTGTTACTTCTGAAGACCAAAAGCTAACCTGAACAAGTTTCTTCTCTTCCATTGTGCAATCAAGTATTTATAGCTCATGCATAGCTATGGCTTACGTTTTCTCTTATCTTATGCATAAATTCCAGTCTTCATCAGACCATAGTGCACCAAACCATATGTACAAGGCAGCTCTCTCTATTGCAATTCAAGATTAAAACACATATAACTATCTCAGACCATCATTGCCGAAGGTACAATGAGCCAAAACGATCTAGAAGCAGGGGCTCATGCCAAAGCACTCATTCATGGTTTTGTTGTGTGCTAAGGGCAGGTTGAAAACTAAAGATGTACTGGTGTTTTGACCAGACGACATGTCATATCCTTTATGCCAAATGCATCCGGAGACGACCAGACACCTATTCTTCAACTGTGTAATATCGAAACAAGTATGGATGGATATTAAGGCATGGTTAGCCTTACCACAGGATATGAATTCGATCGACACTTGCCTCAATTGGTTCAACCGGGCAACTCGAGGGTCCTCGTGGCTTGCTAAAGCCAAAGTATCTGCAATGGCTGCCACAGTTTACTACATCTGGCTGGCATGCAATCAAGCACTTTTCGAAGGAGTTGCCTGTCAACCTATGGAAACTACGAAGAGGATCCAAACACATGTGTACTATGCTTTTTTTGCCTTGTACCCTCATGTTTTGACTCATTTTGAGGATTCTATTTGTCACAACTAGTTAATAGTTGTATTGCTATTAACTAGTAAGATCTTGTGTACATACCTTTTGATCGATATATATACATTTACATCTTGATATAAAAAAAAAAGATTAAAATAAATAGATCTATTGATGAACCTTCTTTACCTACATATTAGATTTGTAGTTCTTCAGACTAACAGGCCATTTATATTCCTTCTTCCTATTCTCCATTCGCTTTTTTCCCTTGGCTTCTTAAGTTTCTAAGCTGGCCGGGATATGCTCTTCCTCTTCTCCCTTTCTTGATAGTCGACGTGATCTTCATGATAACACCTCTATTTTATTTTTATTTTTTTTTTTCTGATTTCTCACAACTCAAACTTGAAATTTAAAGTCAAGGAATTTCAAACTCTCAACCAAAACAGACATTTATTCCTTCTCTATGCTCAAATTTCTCAAGCTTTCTTCATCGAAATTCCTTCAACATCATTCTACAGCCATGTATGGAATTTTTGCTAGCCATGGGTAGGCTATAGATAGCCATGGACTGGCTTCCCTTCTCCAATGCCAAGGGTCAGCTATAGGTAGCCATGGACCATTTATCACACACCACCATAAAGCCATGGACAAGCTAGAGCAAGCCTTTGGTTGGCAGTGCATAGATGACACTTTCTTCTTCTTCCTTTCAAAACTCAAAAGAAGCAGTGAAAGCTCCTAGATATTCCTCTAACCTTTTTCATATCAGAACACTAGACAAACAAGCACTCTTATAAGCTCTCGATTCCTCTCATTCCCGAACTCTCAAATAGATATTGCACTGCATACTATCCACCTATCTTCTACTTTTTTCTCAAACACACCAATTTATGTCAAGAACACCTACTAAAATTCTTAAATAGCCGCCCATTCTCAAGCACTACAGTTCTTCTAAAACACTTCCACTACTAGAAATTAGGCTCATTATGACATACTCATTATAACATTTTTTTTTAAAATGTCATTAGAAATATAATTTTGTGACATTTAACCAAAAGTATCATAATAGATACAACCAAAGTTATGTCATTTTGTTAAATTTACCTGTAATGTGAAATTTAATGTTCTTTTAGAACCATATTATGACATTTTATAAAATATGTTGGGATACTTTTTGTTTTTTGATGTTGCATTGCCTATTTTAACATCACTAAACTGTCATAATAGCTGTTCTAATTATAAAAAAAAAAGGAAAATTGAGTTGTAAAAAAATTAAGGTGCCATGAGCTGAAAAAAAAAAAAAAATCCCGCTAACACCCATCGCATCCCTTTGGAATACTAAAATGAATTTGACCCATTTTCCTTTTCACTTTTCCCATTTCTCTATCAAAACCGTCTCTGCTCTCTGTCTCTTTTGATCCCTCTAAATTATTTCTCGTCATCGTCGATCTACAAGGTTTGGAAGGTGGTGGTCTTTTAGCAATGGAACCAAACAAATGTGTGATTTTTCCTTTCTTATCTACAGTGTAATTTCCAATTTTTACCTTTCTTAGCTATGGTGCTATTTGTTGGTTTTATCGTTCTGAAGATTTCCATCTTCTGTGATTTGTTGTTGGTTTGGCTCCATTTTCTTTTGGCATTTAATATTTTTGGTTCAACACTTTGTCTTCTAACAACTTTTCTGAATATGATGCTGCAGAAGTTATGTTCTTTGAGTATGTTATGCTGCAGAAATTGTTCTTATTTGTAATGCTGCTATGGGCTTTTATTTTCCCAAGTTAATTTCAGAAATTTTACTTGCTCTCCTGCTCCTGGCTTTGTAAAATGATACACTGTTTGAGATTTAAAGTATATACTTGAATAAAAATACATAGGTGAATATTAGTGTACCAATTATCTTCATATCTTCTCCTTATTCATCTATAATACGATGAAAAATGAATCTTTCTTTGGGTTGCATAAGCAAGCAACATAGGATACCACTGATTTAAGGATATAAGATTTAATACACCATTTTTTTCTTCTCTTTTATTTCTGTATTTTGGTAGGATTCAACTATTCCATTTTTATATGCTATAAATTTAGAACATCCATTCATTTATGTTTGAGTTGTTCGCATGTCAATTTAAACCATTCACTCATTACCACGTGGCAAATGGATTGTGATTCATTTTTAAAGGGTAATAGATTTACTATTGTTTTAAGGGCCAAAATGGCTGCATTCTTTTGTCATTTTGACATCTGTTTTTTGGAGATTCTTTGATGTTTCTTGGGCGCCCTTTCTAGTTTTTGAGTGGACAAGGAAACATGTAGATAAGAAGATATTTGAAAGGCAATCATCGGTTTATACTGTGTTAAAGGTTGAAGGCCCTCAAACGAGATTTGCGTGGACTAAACAGAAAGAAATTCTCCCATATTTCATCTTGTGTGGAGCAGGCCAACCAGGAGCTATAGAGGGCGCAACAGCTATTGTTAGATAATCCCTTAGACAGCACCTTGATTGCCCAGTACAAAAAATGGAAATTGACTGCTTGGAGGTTAGCTGAGGTAGAAATGAAGTTTTATTAGCAGCTAGCAAAGGGTAAATACGTGGCACAGGCAGACAAATGCACCAAATACTTCCATGCCATAGTGAACAGGAACAAGAAACGGAACTTCATTGCATCCATTATTAAGGAGGATGGAACGACAATAGATAGTTAAAAAGCATTTGCGAAAGAATTTGTTGGCTACTATTGCAAAATGCTTGGGACTCGGGTTCAGTGCCAGAAACTCAATGTGGACTATGTTAGGGCTAGTCTATTGGTGCCACACCATCACATGGCAGATCTTGTAATGGAGGTTTTAGATAATGATATCAAGGTTGCATTGTGAGATATTGGTGACTCCAAAGCCCCAGGACCTGATGGTTACTCTGCCTACTTTTTCAAAAAAGCATGGGGAACAATAAAACAAGGTTTATGTGCAGCGGTGAGGGAATTTTTTCATTTTGGCAGGCTGTTAAAGTAGCTCAATCACTTAGTTATCACATTAGTTCCTAAATTTGCCCACGTTGAGAGGGTGGGGGACTATAGACCCATTTCTTATTGCAATGTGGTTTATAAGATTATCTCAAAAATACTGGCAGCTAGGCTCAAATTGGTCGTCCCTGTTCTGGTGGATCCTGCTCAATCGAAATTTTTGAAGGATAGACTTATGGCGGATAATATCCTACTGGTTTAGGAACTATTGCGGGGATACAACAGGAAGCGAGTGTCTCCACGCTACATCGTTAAGGTAGATTTGCAAAAAGCATATGACTCGGTTAGCTAGGATTTCTCGCTCAACTTATTAGAAGAATTGGATTCCCACAGCAGTTTGTAGGTTGGATTGAGCAGTGCATTACCGTTACCTCATTCTCTGTTGCTATCAATAGGACAATACATTGGTTCTTTAAGGGAGTAAAGGGACTTCACCAGGAAGATCGCATATCACCGTTGTTGTTCATTCTCTGTTTGGAATACTTTTCTCTGGTTGTTAAAGTTCACACACTTGGGATTGCTTTTAACTACCATCCTAAGTGTGACTACTTGAGGATTACTCATCTTTCTTTTGTGGATGACTTAATGTTGTTTGCTAAAGGTGACATATCATTAGTACGCCTCTTGCTGGGATGTCTAGAGGAGATAAAAAGATTCTCTGGCCTAGAAATCAACAGGGACAAATCCAATATTTACCTTGCTAGGTTGGGAATTTTAGACCAGAATTCTATTTTGTATGACACTGGCATCCCTATAAGTGGCTTCCCGTTTCGCTACCTTGGCATTCCAATCATGGCAGGTAAAATGAGAGTTTCTTACTTTCGTCCTTTACTAGACAGGATAGGCTCCTATATTGGAAAATGGTTGGCACGGTCTTTATCATATGCGGGGCGATTGTAACTGATCCAAACTGTCCTACAAGGTGTTGATTGCTTTTGGCTTTCTATTCTTTCAACTCCAGTGGTGGTTGTCAATCAGTGGATAGACTTAGCCAGGGGCTTCCTTTAGGACTCAAAGCATGTGCTTGTGGCCTGGAGAGATATTTGCCTTTTAAAAGATGAGGGGGGCTTGGGACTTAGGAATTTGAGCACTACTATCCTGAATCTTACGGGATATCCAAGCAGAGAAATAGTTATTATGGGTTAAATGGCTTAACCACTATTACATGGAGGGGCGTTCAATCTGGGAGATACCACATCATAAGGAACATTCTCCTTTGTTTTGAAGAATACTATCTATCAGGGACACCGTTTTGGAAAGGGAAAGAGATGCAAATCGAGCAGCAATACTTCTATAGACTTGGGCAATTAGGACCACAGGATTCACTGCACAGGCATATAACTATCTCAGAACGTTACTGCTGAAGGTACATTGGACCAAAATGATTTGAAAGCAGGGGATCATGCCAAAGCATTCATTCATGGTTTGGTTATGTGCCAATGGCCAGTTGAAAACTAAAGATGTTCTGGTGTTCCGGCTGGACGACATGTCATGTCCTTTATGCCATACGCACCTGGAGATGACTAGGCACCTTTTTTTCAACTGTGTAATATCAAAACAAATATGGTCAGATATCAAAGCATGGTTAGCCTTACCATAGCATATGAATTCGATTGACACTTGCATCAGTTGGTTCAATCGGGCAACTTGCGAATCCTCCTGGCTTGCCAAAGCCAAAGTATCTGCAATGGTTGCCATGGTATACTACATATGGCTGGCATGCAATCAGACACTTTTCGAGGGAGTTGCCTATAGACCTTTGGAAACTACAAAGAGGATCAAAACACATGTATACTCTGTTCTTTTTACCTTGTACCCTCATGTTTTGACCCATTTTGAGGATTTTATTTGTCACAACTAGTTAATAGTTGCATTACTATTAACTAGTAAGACCCTGTGTATATACACTTTGATTAATATATATATATTTACATCTTGATCCAAAAAAAAAAAAAGAAGATATTTGAAAGGAAAATAGTTGTTATCAAACTAAAATTTCTATAGGGAAAGAAATTTAGTTTGTAATTCCATCTTGCATAGTCCTTTGTGTTGCCAAATCTGTTTATAGTTTTAGTATTTCTTGGACTCAATAATCCTTGCAGCAACTCTTGCAATTTGTGTATTTGGTATTTAACTATTTATTAGTTGTGAATGATCCTAAGCTTTTATCATGGAGGATTTGCAAAGAAATTCTATAGCAGTTAATATTTCTTAGAAATTGCCTAATTGTTAGTTTTTCTGCATGAATGGTGAAAAATCAATGTGAAAATTCATTTTTGCTATCTGAGTTGTTGGAAATAATATGATTAACTCTTCTATGTGTTCTACTTCTCTTTTTTGCTTCTCATTAAGTTGATATTGTTGGTTTAATTTCTCTTTGAAATGTTGAATATGAATTGGGACATGCTTCTCCATTATGAGAATTTGATAACCAAATTCACTAAAGCCAACCATTAAATTTCTTTAATAAATGCCTTCTCATTTTCAAATCAGTTTTCATGGAATTGGGGGATTCTAAACTTTATGCGATAGATGGCGGGTGGAACTTTCAGTTGTTGGAGCTCAACCTTGCGAGGCCTTGGGGCCTGAAGCTTTACCCTTACATTATACTCCATCTTCAAAATGTTAGCTCAGAAAACACATTTTCACAGTAAATAAGTAAAGTAACTCTGTAAACGTATCTAGTTTTCACTCTCACCATTGACCTTGTAGTCATATAGAACGAATTTGTTGGCACCAGTAAAAATATCCATCTAAGAAAAGTGTTTGTAGAATATGCTATAACTTCTTTTGGCTTTTTCTTTTTTCATTTCGATTTGACAGATTATCATGGAATTGACCTTTTGATGTATTTGTATTGGTCTTGAAATCTATTAATGCATATCCTTATTCGTGTTACACTCGATTGTTTGAGGTTTTTATTTTATTATTTTTAATATGTGCCGGTTCTTAAGGATCTTTGTTGGGTTAATATGTTATTACAAACATTCTAAGCATTACATGAACTATGGTGTGTTTTAGTTTATTTTTTGACTTTGTCTTATACATCATGTGTAAGAACTACCAATGTTAATAAGAAAGAGAAAAAGAGAAAAAGAGAGAAAGAGAGGGAGAGATTCTTATCGACCTTACCTTCTATAGTTTCTCAACCAACTTTATATTTAATTGATTTTTGGGGTTTTCTTCTAAACTTTGGTCATTCTGAATAGGAGAGTTAATTGGCGCCTTACATCCGGAACTAATATTGAAATTGACATTTGTAACGATGATTCATGTGGGGCTTTACCAAAAAGTTTGTTGCGCTATTCTTACTCGGTTTTTGGAGGTTAAAATCTAAAATGGCCATTAGTCAACATTAAGCCCTTTTTTTTTTGTGGGTGGTTCCTTTATCATTATTTTGGTTGCAACAAAAGTATATTTGCTAATTTACTTCCTGATATTCTTTCAGATATTGTGGTCATTCTCAATATACTTGGAGGCAGTTGCAATTCTTCCTTAGTCAGTTCTACTACAAAGAAGTGGGAATGTGGACAATCTTATTAGACAAGATGTCTTCTTTCTTGACTATACTCACTTTCATTTGGCATGACTACTTTCTTAGGAAAAAGACATAACTGTACCAGTGCTTCAATTGGATTGATGGATTTGGGTTTGGGTTTAATTCCTTACTTTTTTGATATTAGTAGTTTCTCTATTTCCCTACAAGTTGAGGCTTTTAACCTCAAAGACATCCAACAACAAGTGGAGGTGGAAGCCATAATATATTTAGGAGCAAAATCCAACAGTCTTGAGGTTGAAAGGGAATAACTTGAGAGAACAATCATTCCGACGAAGTAAGTACTATATGTTCATCATTCTTATTTTTGAATGCTAAAGATTATGGAACAGGCTTTTTAACTACGGGTAAATATTAGCTCATCTATCTATGCAGCTATTTATTTACCGTCATTTCAAGTTTTTTTCTCCACCTTTGCTTTGAAAAATATAAATTTTGTTTAGGAGTACAGACAATTATTGAATATGAATCATTGTATACCAGAGATTTCATGTACTGTCCAAAAGAAAGACTGCATTGAGAAGGGAAGTATTCTTCAGGTGCCAGTAGATAAGTATAGGCAAAAAGAATTATTCTTTCATGAGGCAAAGTACAATGATCACGTGATAATAAATTAATAAACTAGTCAATCACATTTATACTATTCAATTGTTTGATTTTTCATTTTGGTGTTCTGTTTGGATAATATTTCGATATGATATTACCTAGTAAGTATTTCATAAATTGGGTTATCTAGCTTGAAAGTTTCTTGTGTATGATAATTTTTCTACTCTTTGTTAAATGTGGCTTAATGTAGACAACAGTTTTGTTGTTCTTTTTCCTTGGTAGTTGCTACAGGAATGATTGCCAAGAAACGGAGAAGGAACATAGTATTCAGTTCATGACTGCCATTAAGAATCTTCCAATTGAGTTTCCTGTGGAATATATTTGAAAATTTTTACTCAATGGAATACTAAAATTCTATTTTTTTTTCTAACTTAATTAGGCATGGAATTTATATATTGCAGGTTCGTAGGGTTCACGACGAATGATCATGAGAGGATGCTTTGTTGCAGGTGTTATTTTGGTGCTGCATATTAAGGAAATGTACATTAGATTTGCTAAGTGGAAGTACATTTTGATATTCATGGATAATTTATCAGCCTTAATGGATATGTTAGCATTTTATTTTGAAAGAACTTCTTATAGTTTTGATGTTAGCATGGCTTCCTTAGACATATGTATATATCACTACTACAGAAGAGGGCTTTTAAGGCACTTGGAAGTGCCTCAATATGTCTCCTAATAGGGCACATACCTTAATGAGGCACAAATATATACATACTAAAAAATAATCAATATAAGAACTAATATATCAATGTATTTTGAACCATCATGTTCATCAAGTTGACTTTACATTAAACCCAAAAATATATGTCTCCTGTCCAATTTTGAACCATCATCATCAAGTCGACTTTACATTCAAAAACAAATATATATGTCTCCTATTCACTTGATTCTAAAAGTAACAAAAATAGAAGCATAACATCTAGTTTTTCTCCCAAAAGTGCTTATCAATAAACAAAAAGCACTATGTCTCCTATTCACTTGATCCCAAAAGTAACAGTTAAAAAAAAATAGATCATGCACCAAGATCCAACACCTTCTTGTACTTGCAAAAAGTGTTAGGTTGCACTAAGATCATGCACCTTCCTTGAAAACTTGCAGTAAAAGAAAATAGAAACATTTACCCAATCAGTTTTTATTTGCAGTTAACATCTCTTCCAAAATAATGATCCCATTATGACAACAAAGCCATGAAAATGACACACAAAACTAACCTTTATTCTCAACTTAATTACTCACTTCTAGCTAAACTTGTGTTGAATATCAAAAGGACCACATATGCAAGTAAAAAAAAAAAAAACAAAAATTACATATAGTAGAGCAACCATGAGTTGGCAAACAAGATAATATTTCAACTATTTCAAGAAACAATTTTCATCAAATGATCCTTGTAATTTATTCTTTAATTGCCTTGAATAAAGAAAAACCTAAACATTAAGCTCTTGCAAAATCAAGAGTTAGTTATCAGTACAAAATTTAAAAAGGTACTAGTTTTTTTTTTTCGATATTGTCTACTCATATCTCCAAATCAACAAAGTAACTAGCAAATACCAAAATATAGGCCGAACTAACTTGGAGATACGAAGCACAACATACCAAATTACATATAGAAGCTCAACACCATTTTAATTTGAGCACCACCATTTTCATTCCCAAGAAAGAAAGTACATACATTTAGTGGAACACAGAGGAAGAATAGGATAAGCAACAAAAGAAATTCATTTGTTCAAGCCACAGAAGAAATTCGTAGTTATGCAATTTATACCAATGTATAGCAGAAATCTGCAACATATTCAGCCATTTATGAGTCACAATAAGTCATATACTCAATCTAAAATCCAAGCCACCCTTATGCCCAAAACTCCTCAAAGTTGATTCAAACTAACTCTTCCAACAATCTCAACTTCTACAACAATAAACAGTTATGCAATTTATATCAATGTATAGCAGAAAATTTTCAACATTTTCAGCCATTTATGAGTCCACAATAAGTCATATACTCAATCCAAAATCCAAGCCAAAATCATGCCCAAAACTCCTCAAAGTTGATTCAAACTAACTCCTCCAACAATCTCAACTTCTACAACAGTAAACAGTTATGCAATTTATACCAAAGTATAGTAGAAAATTTTTAACATTTTCAGCCAATTATGAGTCCACAATAAGTCATGATACTCAATCCAAAATCAACTCAAATTTTCCCCCGAGCTAAAATTCAAGCTACAGAACAGAACAGAACTGAACAAAAAAAAAAAAAAAATCAGAAATCTGCAAGCGAACAAAATAGAACAGAACAGAAAAAAAAAAAACAGTTCTAAAATCTACAATAGAACAGTACAGAACAGAAAAGAACAAAAAAAAAAAAAAAATTAGTCCAGAAATCTGCAACCCAGAACAGAACAAAAAAAAAATAGTTCAGAAATCTGCAAGCGAACAAAATAGGATAGAAAAAAAAAAAAAAACAGTTCTGAAATCTGCCCCTTAACAAAATCAATCCAATCCAAAGTCATGCCCAAAACTCCACAAAGTTGATTCAAACTAACTCCTCCAACATTCCACAATAAATTCACAATTTTAGAGTTGAAATCTACCCCCAAAGCAGTAAAATTCTCCAACAAAATCACAAAAAAAAAAAAAAAACAGTTTAGAAAAAATTATGGCATGGTTTAGAAATGATTTTAATGGTCATGGTTCAGAAAAAAAAATAGAACATAACAGAAATGATTTTAATACCCTCATGTGCTTCTGGTTGTGTTATGGTCACATTTGTATTGCCTTTTACTCTTCTAGCCCTTCGAGCCATAGCTGAAAAGGAAACAAAAAAATAACTTTTTAGTAACAAAAAAAGAGGTAGTATTTAGTACATTCACATGTATAAACCATTCTCCATTCAACTAGACAAAGCACAATATGAACATAAAAACTAAGATATATTTATCAAATACTTGGAAATCTCTATGCCATCAAAATTCAGTCATGAATATATATATATATATATATATATATATATATATATGACTAATAATATTCCAAAATCCTATCAAATCTGGATAACATAACAGCTAACATTTAGTAGCTATCAATTGATCATTCTATATTTGAAGGTAAGTACACATCAATAGCATCCAAATAATTCATATCATATTTTTCCCTTGATGTCGTGGTGATAGCAACATGCCACCTTTTCTGAAATTGATCTTCAACAAATAACACTAGTTGAAAACATATTTAGCATATCAACTAAAGTTCAGTTTTTATCAACTAAACCAATTTCATATTTATCTTCACATGAAATAAAGTTCAGTTTTTAACATATCAACCTTTTATTTTTATAATACTTAAAATATAAAAACATATTTAGCATGACAAGAGAAACATAAGATGACACAAGCAACCAAAAAAGGAAAAAAGGGAATAGATGAGAAAGGGAAAGAATACATAAGACTTTGCCAATTGTCCCTACTTCCATAAGGAATTCGTCATTTACTAGTTTAGTGGTAAGAGTTATTTCTTACACTATCGTCGAAAGCAAAGGGTAAATAATGATTACATTTAATTTAGATAATATCCACAAGAATTCTTAATGATCACCTACCACAAAGTATCCTAAAGAATGTGAAAATGATGAAATGTCTCTTGAGATTCTTTAAAAATGAAAGAATTGGTGATCATCTACTCAGCAAGTATCTCCCTAGAACTTCTCCCAAAATATCTTTGGTTAATATTTTACATAAAAAGACACGACTGCCATATCAAAATGACCTAAAAAAACCATGAATTTTATATACCAAAGAGATTTGAGTAGTTTTAAGGTCTCTAAAATGAGGACAATTTGATGAATATTCAAACGTTGTGATATATCTTTTGATGTTATTTATCAGCAAGATTTTAATTAGTTTTTAGAGTTAGTATTAAGCTGGTGCATAAAACCAAGGCTGCTTGAAAGAACAGTTTTTTTTTTTTTTCAAGTGTTCAAACTATAATAGTTGAAAGAGAAACAATAGAAAAGAGGGAGGGAGCTGAGTATTTTACTACTTGGTAAGTAGCTTCAGTTAACTTTCTTGCTTCTATGATGCTATGGCAAGTTTGTTTTAATTAATTTGGCCTTGAAATGGTTGTATTGAAGTAGAAGATCATGCTCCATAATTCTTCAATCTAGCATCCTAAAGGCATCACTTAAAATCAAAGTAAGTGGAAAGAGACCAAGTGAAAAGCTACTGGTATACTAAAAGCACAATCTACTTTCAAACTACAATAGCTGAAAGCGAAACAATTATCTTCTCAAATCATTTGCAAACTACAACAGAAAAGAGGCTACATAGATGGCCTCTGATTAAGAGATAGATCCTTCGCTGCTATGACAAAAGCAGGATTTTTTTTCCTTTCCCCCCACCCCCCCCCCCCAACAGATAATTTCATTAACACCATCTCAACTCATAGAACATCCATAAACTCTACTTGGCAAACCTAATTTGCCATGAAAAGGCAGGCAACATAGTAGTTAACTATGTAGCAAAAACCTTTATCCATTGAGAATCCACCTCTTCTACCTTTCTCCATTGTGTCTTGTTAGTCATCACGCATTCTAAAAGTCACCAAGTTGCATGATTTTTTATATAATAGATGGCTTCAAATATTGTCAACAAACTTAGCTGACTGTTTCCGTGAACATTTAGGATGATACAGATCAATTTACCATTCAAGGAATAATCTAGATTAGTTTCCTTGTAAAGGATTCACCATAGACAGTGTTGAGAATGTAAAGAAAACAACAATAACCAAAGAAGAACATTACCTCCAGACAAGCAAAAATCCTTACAATGCCGTAACTGTAGCTAAGCTACACAAAACAGTAAAAAATAAATTAAAATTTAAAAAGAAAGAAAATATTCCATTTCTAGATAGAATAATAAGAACCCATAATTCATGCTTCAATTCAATTATACAACCCAAAACACCAAGCTAAATATATGTGCACATGTTAATATGTCTTTGCACACAAACCAAAAAAACATGAAAAGATTTAACGGCTATGATTTTATTCCATTTCAAAAATTGGGAGTTAGAGTCCATTAGATTACAGATCATGAAAGGAAAACAAGAAATTGCAGATAAATCAAACTAGTTTAAGAACTAATTCATCAAACAGCTTGTCTGCAATGTTACAAGAAAAATGCATCTCCTCATAAACTAGCAAAATGAGGCTTTCTTATTCCGCTGAAGTAAATGCTTGAAAAGATATGCCAAAAGAAAACCCAAATCTTATTTGATCTTTACATACACATCCAATACAATAATTACATATGAAATGGAATTTGAGTCTAACAAATCAATTACATCTAACACAAAAAATTCAACATTTGATGGCCTTTCAGAATCTAAAAAAAAGGTTGCCCAATATTCATCAATTATAGTAAAAAATAACACAGAAAAATTCTATGTTTAGTACAACAATATTAAAAATTTCATGAACTTCTGAGTAAAATGAGCAAAGGCATGTACCACTATTCATCTACTATATATAACATTTAGCAATTTGCAGTAATCACGCTTACGTTTAGGAATATAAAAAGGAATCATCCCTCACCTTGGTGCCAATTTAGCAATTATATATGGCTTTCTTGTTCAATGGGACATGTATTAGAATAATCTTGGTGCCAATTTTGATATTAAGATATCCTTGTGTAAGTAAAATTTTCAGTCTAAAACATTTGTGGCTAAAACCCATGAAAAATCAGTCATATTGAGCTAAAATTAGAGGGGAAAAAAACACAAACGAAATATCAGATTCATTCAACAACGAAGAAAAGTTCAAAAATTTGTAGTGACAAAAACCCATTTAAAATCATCTGTGCAAAATTGAAACACAAACCAAAGTAAAATCTGAAGTCATACCTGAACACAACTATCAAAGGTGTATTCCTAGCAAAGATTGCAATTTTGTAGCCCATCAACTCTACTACAATGAATCATCCACGCATTTGCCATATGTTACACTCCATTTGATTTTTCTCTAGTCAATCGGAGGTGAAATAGTGTGGAGGGGATGGGTCTGTTCGAGCAACATTGAAGATTCTCTGATTTTTCTCTCGCCAACCAGAGGTGGAATGGTGTGGAGGAGATGGGGCTGTTCGAACGCACTGATTGAAGACTCTCTGATTTTTCTCTCAAAACCAGAGGTGGAGGAGAGTGGAGAAGATGGATATCTATTCGTCAAGCAACACTGAAGACTTTGTTTTTTCCTTTTTGTTTATTTCTCTAATTTTCATTTCTTCCCTCGCTTTTTTTCTCTCAAGCTTCCGGTATGGCGCGAAATGGATTGGTAAACCATTGAGCACCATTGTTTTTCCATCTAATTTTTGAGTTTCTGTGCATTTGTTTTTAAAACTATGTAGTTTTATTTCACCTAATAAGGCACTTAATTTTGTGCCTTATTAAAATCATAATGTGGCACTTATTAATAAAGTGCCTCAAAATAAGTGTTTTATTAGCCTTATTTTGTAGTAGTGTATGTAGATAGATTCTGTACTTCATGATATATGCAGACATATTTTTGTGGTCTAGATGTGATTTTATAATATGTTAGCTGTTAATTTTTTTATTATGTTAAATCATATATATTTTAGAATTAAAATTTTTTATGTAGTGACACTAAAAAAAAATGCCATCATATGCACCTGCTGTAACATTTTTAAGTTATAGGAAATGCAAAGACATCATTGTGTTTACACAAAAAAATGAAACAATAAATGGTTTTAATTTCAATAAGAATGTTGTTATAGAGAATTTTAGATAACATAGGCAAGTATAACAAGAGGACTGAATCATCTTATAGAGGGGGCACCTTTTATAATGTTCCCCGCTCTTGTCCTAATATTTCTCATTTAAGTTTTGTGGATGACGCAATTATATTCTCTAATGCCTCCAATGCAGCTCTCATGGCGATCTCAAAAGTCCTTCAGGATTATCAGGTTTTCTCAGGCCAGTTTTCAACATTGACAGGAGCTCTTTTATTGTGTCGGAGAAAGCTCCACAGGCTGCTATTGCTCGTCCTCAACGGGTTCTGGGTTTCTTGCGGAAGTATCTTCCTTTCACTTACTTGGGCTGCCTGGTGTTCAAAGGGAAAAATAAAAGGATTCACTTCTAACCAGTTCTGGACAAGTTGCTTAAACGCACTCAAGGGTGGAAATTCAAATTTTTATCCGATGCGGGGCGATTGCAACTCATTCGTTCAGTTCTATATTCTATGCCACTACACATTTTCCATATAATGAGCCTTTTCAAGTTATTCTAAAAGTGATGGAGATGGCTTTCACTGATTTCTTTCGGGGCTATTCTCTTTTTGGGAAGAAACAGCATTGGAAGTCCTGGAAATCCCTATGCCTTCCTTGGAGTGAGAATGGATTAGGGGTTCGGTCTTTATTTGATGTGAGTGTTTCTTTTGGGCTAGGCTTATGGTGGAAGTTTAGGTAGGGATGTTCTCTTTGGTCCCAATTCATGTATGCTAAATATAATCCTATGGGGCTTCATCCTATGTTCTTATCAACCAACTATTCTTCTTCTCGGGTTTGGAGAAGGATGCTCAAAATTAGGGAGATTGCAGAGAATAATATCAGCTTTAGTCTTAGCAATGGCTTGTCTTTTTTTTTTTTTTTTTGGTTTGATGATTGAATGGGTTTTGGGAAGTTTTGTAATTTGAATTCGGAGGTTGTTCATCCAAACTTGAAAGTCTCTCATTGTTTATCCAGTGGTTTTTGGAATGTTAATATGATTAGGCATTTGTTGGATCCTGGTTGGGCATATAAAATTACTACCTTGTTGCCACCTTTACTTACTACAGGTGCTGATGACACTATGATTTGGAAACTTTATGAGAATGGGAGCTTTTCTTCCACCTCAGCTTGGCAAGTGGTTTGTCATAAAGGCGAGGCTCATCAAGCAGCATCAGACGTTGGGGATCTCAAAATCCAGCCCTCGATTAAGGTGTTCCTATGGAAATTGCTCAATAGTAACCTTGTGCTAGATTCGCAAATTAAACGATTGGGGTTTGAGATCCCATCACGCTGTAATCTGTGCTGGGTAGCAGAGGAATCTGCTACTCATTTGTTTTTTGAGTGCATTGCGGTAAAGAAATTTTGGGATCTCGCTGCTACTCATCTCCCCAGATGATGAACTCCGAGTCATTGCCGCACCTTTGTTGAGTTCTTTAATTTTTGGTGGAGGGGGACATCTTCTGAGTTAGCTATCCGTTGGCATTTCTTTGCTATCTCGCTATGGGAAATCTGGAAGTACAGGAACAAATGCAGACATGATAATCTCCATTTTTCAATGTCAAAAACTTTATCTTGCAGTGGCTAATACTTTTGCAGTTATTATGCAAGCTTTTCCTGTTTTCTTCTGTGCGGGATTTGAGGACTTTTCTCGATTCTTCCCTATTGCATGGAAGGCTTCGAAAACCAGACAGGTAGAGGCAGTCGTTTGGTTGAAGGGAGGACACAATGAGGTCATTCTGAATATAGATGGAGCATGTAAAGAGAATCCCGGTTTATCTAGTGTCGGAGGCATTCTGAGACATGGTGACGGCAGATTTACCCAGGCTTTTGCTCAATTTATTGGACAATCGGATAGCTTCATTGCTGAGCTTTCTGCATTGGTTGTGGGACTTTGGTGGTGTCTCAGGCTGGGTCACTTTGATATTCTAGTACAGTCCGACTTTCAATTGCTAGTAAGGCAGATTGCTGATGGAGCTCGATCGAACTGGAAAGGCCTCCAGCTCAGATGTTTACTTGAGCTGCTCCGGCGAAAATTCAGACGATTCGCTGTTACTCACGTTTACAGGGAAGGGAATCAGATTGAAGATCAATTAGCAAACTACGCATTGACTCAATATGGGCGATTTTCTTTTTCCAACTCTTCAGAGTTACTTAGGCATATTCACGAATTGTACCTTATGGACAAGATGCAAGTGCCTTCCATTAGATCTTGTTTTTGAATAATTCGGAGGTCAGGCTAAAGTCCCCCTCCTTGTATTTCCCTTTACTTTGTCAATAAAATTTCCCACCCATCGGGTGGTTACAAAAAAAAAAAAAATGAAAAGAAAAAAAAAGGCAAGTATAACAAGAAGTCTATTTTGACATTTCCAACTGTTAGAACAGGTTTTGAATTTTGACTATTAGAAAACCCTTTTATAATATGACCAAATGTTGTAATATAGGATTCGGTGTAACAATTTCAAATGTTACAATAGATACACATATTATGACACTTCTTAGTGTTTTCCACTACTGTAGTAACATCATTTTAGATGACGTTTCTCATGAGTGTCACAATGTCCAAAGTGTCATAACATATGCATGTTATAACGTTTATACCTGATGTAACGGGCCTAATTTCTAATAGTGCAATTCACTCCGTTATCTCCTGGGTCCTAGTCATTAAACCAGTAAATCTGGTCAAAACCAAGTATTCATCTTTGTGGGTTAGAATGGTAATTTTGCAGTATTTGCAGTCTCATTCCATTTTCGTTTCATTGATATTCTATCAAAGTTAAAAGCCTTAACTTTCTTCATCTCTCCTTGCCTCTCCCTTGCGTGGGTGGATCCAATCGAAGGACGTTAGGCTTGATTTTCTTTGTGCACTCGAGAAGCTCTTGAGCCACAATCTCCACCAACAAGCAAGACACCATGATCTTCAAATCTAGTAAATATTAAACTTGAAACCATTGTTTTATAAACTCATGTATTAGGGTATATGTTAGATGATGTTTTGGGGTAGAAAATGAAAGAATATCTTGCGGTGATTGTTGTGTTGGTGGGGAAGGAACGTTTGATTGGTGATATATGTGATTCATGTGATTTTTGGAGCAAAGATATTTTGCTTGGCTATATAAAATATGTTGATTCCACTTTCAGTGTTTAAGATGAGACCATTTGACTCTGGCATGTTTATAATGATGCCACTGTTTTAATTTAATATGGTGAAATATTATATGTTAATCATTATTTATTCAAACTATTAAAGATAATTATTTACTTCTTGTTATTACTATTAAGATTATTATTAACATTATTACTAAAATTGTGATTTGATTATATAATGTTATAACGTTTATAAATATTTATTACTACGAAAATGCAGTCATTTGTTAATACGTTATATTATTATAATTATTTACCATTATTGAAAAATATTTATTATCAATTGTTCTACACTGTTTGTTAAATACTTAATTATTTCTAGAATGACAGTATCTATAGTTAAAATCTCTAAAATTATTATTTACTATAGTACAACTACTTGCTATAATCTGTATCAATTACTCCCTCCGTCCCATAATATAAGTCGTTTGAAGCTACTTTTGCTGTCTCAAATTATAAGTCGTTGGGGGACTTTTCAAGAAGGTTTTAAAGCTGCTTTTACATTTTTGTCCTTATTTATTATTCTCTTTCCCTCTCATCCTCTCTCCTCTCTTCTCTTGTTTCCAAGACATTTAAATAGGGGTGTTTTAGGAAGAAAAAATATAAAGTCACATTGATTTTAAAAATCTTAATATGTGTGAAATTAAGTCAAACAACTTATATTTTGGGACGGAGGGAGTATTAATTACTAATAGTAATAATTAAGGATTTTTAATGCTAGTTTGCAATTATTTAATATTGTTACTTATCAATATTATTATCACTGCTACTATTTCGAATATCATTTTTTATTATGTTTAAATACAAAATATTATTATTTGAAAATATTACTATTTAATGTTTATTTTTAGTATTTTTCAATTCTTTATTATTTACTAAAAAATTATTATTTGTGGCGTGTTATTTGTTTTACCTAAGTACCCAAACTATCACATAATATTATAACTATAAGCTAACATTTATATTAATATGTATTAAATAAATTTTTTTCTTAAAAGTATTATTACCAATAATAGTTGTTAGCATTATTGCTAATAACATTACTGAATTCGTGGAGTTGTTGATTATTGGTATAAGTTTTGAACACTTAGGGAACTGGGATATGATTTCATATCTAGCATGTCATGTTTGGGAGGAGATATTAGTTGACTCAAATTATTTGATGACTTGATGTTGGGAATTGAAGTATTTTCTACTGTGTCAATATAAATGTTGACTGAGGTATGTCAATGCTAATTGGGTTTCGTGGAATTACTGGACAGTTGATGTTTTATGAATGGAATACTTGTGTTACTGCATTTTTTCTCAAACCGAAAGAACGGTTCTATGTGTATTGAAAAATCTGCTCATATATTTGCTCCTGGAAATCATGCTTTGAATGCTGAAAATTTGATGAAATGAAATTGTGTTTATGTTGTGGATATGAGGCCCTATGTGTGTGGTGTTTCATATTGACTAGTTGGGGAAGTTTTTGTGTTCCTTATGTTCAAGATGATGGTTGAAGAAAATAGAGTGCTTGTTGTAATTTTGGATTTTGATTTGGATGTTATTTGCTCCTGGAAATCATGCTTTGAATGCTGAAAATTTGATGAAATGAAATTGTGTTTATGTTGTGGATATGAGGCCCTATGTGTGTGGTGTTTCATATTGACTAGTTGGGGAAGTTTTTGTGTTCCTTATGTTCAAGATGATGGTTGAAGAAAATAGAGTGCTTGTTGTAATTTTGGATTTTGATTTGGATGTTATTTTTCTTTAAACCAAATTATGATCATGGGGCTTGTGTATGATGTTTTGTAGAATTTAGGAGATGTTTGGAACGTATTTGAGGTTTTATAAGAGTCTGGTGATTGAAATTGTGGCGTGTTGTTGAATTAGTTTAAACTCTACAGAAACCCCTATACAGAGGACAAAATTTAAACACCTGAACAACACCTTTTCAGGCTGAATTTTCTTATTATTTTTGGACTGTAAAAACAACAGCATGTCAAAAAAAATTCATAAAATGAATCAATCAAAAATATGTTGTAATTTGAAAGTTATGAATTTTTGAAATTAGCTGCGCAAGGTAGTTTACTGTTCACCGAGACTTTGTGTAAAAATTATTTGAATCCTTTTTTTGGGAATCTTGAGGAGATAAACATATAGTAATTTACCTAACATATGGAGTTTTTAAACCCGGGGTTTTGTTTAAAAAATACAATGGTTTTCTTGGGTAATTCAGTAAATGATTTTTTACCCCTGTTTTAGAGTAAAAGCCGAATTTTATGTTGAAAGTTGGAAAATTAATTTACTCATAGAAATGGCTATAATTACTGAAAATTGGGTTTTGTGAATGTTGTGTGGTGTTTAGAATTACGGGAAAAATATTTGATTAAAGTTTGATGAGCTTCTTTTATAATATAATTTTGAAGAATGATCCCATGTACCATTATAAGATGAGAATTTCAATTTTTTGAAAAGTTATTTGAACTCTTGGTGTGATTGGTAAAATAAGTTGGTTTAGATGCTACCTTATTGATCAATTAGTTATAGCTGTATGACTAATAAGGGTTTGCATAGGTGATTAGGGTTTTGCTTAGCAATTAAGGCCTTGTTTTACTATCGATATTAAATTAGGAAGTAGGAGAGTTCTATGCTTTTCGAATTATGGATATTTTTAAAGGATTGTTGGATTTCTTGTTGGGATTCTTTGTGATTAGAATCAATTAGATTTATCGCTTAGTATTTTGGAATTACTTAAGATCTAAGTAATTCCACTAACTATTCTAGGATCCTGATTAATGCTTTATTTAGATAAATTTAATTAGGAAATTAAGTCCTATATTGCATGTGTATTAGATTCGGAGTTGGACTTAGGAGGAGGAATTATCTAGAATATCTTGAGGCTAATTTGTTAAGCTTTTGGACAAGAGGTAAGTCCTTACATCCCATGACTCTTTTGTGCAATGTAATTTCAAAAGAAATTCTATAATCATGCATACACAATGATTGGAATCTTCATTACTATTTAATGAAATAAAATGTTGGGTTAGTTTGTTTTACCATACTTCGTATTACCCTTATTTACATCAAACTTCCATACAAAAATATTTTGCACCATCAACCTTAGAAAATTTTCTATATGAAGTACTATATTTGATTAGGAATTATGCATTAATCTATGCACTTAATTCAAAGTTTTCATCCATGTACATAATTTGGGAAATTCATAGCATGACATGTGACTCATGTTGATATTTCTTTTGAGGAAAATTATAAAACTGCACAATTTATCACGCTTTGGATGAGTGTGATTTTGGATGAAAGAATTTTCTACCATCGGTAAATTTTGGAGAGAAAATATGAGCTTTCATTTTCTAGTTGGGGTGAATTTGGAAATATTAGTTTTGGGATTTGGATTAATAATTCTTGGAACTTAAAGTATATATTCAACAACATAATGGGAATTTCTTGAACCGCACCAATTTTAAAACTTGAGTACTCAAGGGATGAGATAATAGGACTAGCTCTCGTTTGGTTAGCAGAGAATTCCAATTGATTTGCCATCTCTGAAAGTCTTTTCCAAACGGGGCGTTAGTCCTAATAGTTGAGTCTGGTCCTTAGCTAGCAGCACGGTATCCAAGGGAAACCAGAGATTGTACGTGGGACTTCTCATCTATTAATATATGAGAGAGACGTTGGGGTATTCTCTCGGGAGGGATGTAGACCCTACCAATTGTACTATTTTAGTATGGTTTTTGTTAGAGTCATATTTGTAAATTATCGCAGATGCACTAGCAATTTTTTCTTTTTATTTATTTTTTGTTGGTATTGTATTGCTTTCAAAAATTCTAAAGGATGTGCACTTATGTATGGCAAAATAATGAGATTAGATTTAATGACTCATCAAGTTCAGTAACCATGTAGTATAATTTTGTGGCAAACTAACCTGTTTGCACTTACTTATGGCATCACTTGTAGATTAGATTATTCCTTACTTAGGGTGATATATACTATGAGTCGGAAGTGCGCTTATCCGAAATGCATTAATATACACCTTTCGTACTAACGAGATTGATCAACTTATTATTTTGGACTATTCTAAAAGAATCGACACTTTTTCTAAAAGAATTTTTTTAATATATTGTATAGTATAAAAATATAACATAAAAACAGGTTTGACAAAGATTTACTTTCTATGCAAATCAAACAATTCTTGTTCTTTTCAAGTTCGCGATATTTTCATCAATTTTCAAATGTCATTTCAGAAAATAATGCATAAATGTCTCCCAGGATGCACAACATCCTCCCAAGAATGCCATCCTTCTTTCCTTTGTTGTTTCTTTTGTTTGTTTTCTTCTACACTGATCGATTCTTTTCTTTTTTTTCCTTTTTGTCTTTTTGTTGAGCCGCGGCTTCCGTAAGCCTCCCACGGATTCAATTAATCCTTCCCAGGATTGCATTTGTTCTCTTATTTTCGTCTTCTAATTTTCCAATTTCAATTCCTCTGTTAAGCTTTTATTTTTTTTTTCCCGCTTTGCTCTATTTTGTCTCCATACATGTCCTGTCGGCATGTCTGTCTTCTTGGCCTTATGTCGAGTCTTCATAGGAAAATTATCCAATTAGTTCTAAATTGACCTATTTTATATAAAATCACAAAAAAAATATTTTTATAAGTAAAATATCAAATAGGAAGAAATATGACTAGTTATTATATTACAAGTATCACAAATATATATTCAAATAACTTGGAAAATGTCTGTAAATTTAGGCCCTATCAGTAATTTGCCAACCCTATCACAATAGAATTCACCCAATGTCGCCAAGCACAATAAATGAAACAAAGAGATAAGTAATGCAAGTAAATGGAATCTCCTAAATCAAGACAAACCTCTACCACCTAAATTAACTAATGAACAGCTTAAATTACACATCAATGGATAATCTCATACAAAACCCACTCTATCTCAAGTTATGAGTCCCATACGCTTATATCAATTAGTAGGTATCTCTAGCTCACTAATCAAACCTAAGTGGCATTAAGACCCATTACCTATCTAAATTGGGGGAAACGAAGCCCCTATCTCTAGGCAACCTCACATATCTTCAATCACTAACTTCTTACCCTCAAACCCCTCTCATGAGGTGCTCTAAGAGAAACTCATAAAGTAAATCAACCAATTGGCCCTTGAATTCTTAACCCCATCTCTCTAAATCATTAGGACAAAAAAAAAAAAAAAAAAAACCAATAGAAATACGCAATGCACAATAAGTGATTAAAAAATCAAGAAATGTGAGAGTGGATTTCAAGATACTTTGTAAATAGCTCTAGTAGATTTCAAGATATAACAAAATAAGGTTCAACACTTTAGATACATCATGAATCTACAAAAGTGCAATCAAAATCAACCAAGAAATGTAAGAGAAAATAACATAAACTCATAAACAAGTTGTTCTCTTCTTCCTCTTGTGATTTCCTCTTGAAGATGCTCTCTTCTCCTCCAAATGAAACTTAGATCCTTCCTTGAGCTCTTCCTAAGTGTTCTAGGGTTTGAGAATGGCTCTTCCCACTCTGGTTCCGTCCTTTGAGAAGACAGCAATAGGATCTATTTGTAGTGGTCTTGGAAAACCTTTGAAAGTTGATGTGTAGTAACTTGTCCCGATACGAACCAAAACCTGTTGTAATGCCAGATCGACACCAGTTGTGCCTTTTTTTGTTCTTGAAGATCTTGAAATCCCACTTTGAACCGGCACCTATCCATCCTTCCATCTGGTGCCTGTTGTCAAGTTGTTCTAAGTCTATAACTCTCTAGAAATAATCAGTACCTTTTTGCTAACAAACTGCTGCCTGATGACTAATGCAATTGGTGCCTATAGGTCTTCAAACTGATGTCTACTATGCCTAAAATGTTTTCCTTAACTCTCTGTTCAAAACCAATGCATGTTTATCTTTGTACCCTGTGCTGGTTTGATGCTTCTTCACTTAGTTTTCATCTTGTTTCTTCAATCATCTCTCATTTATGCATTCTGGATAAAACGTGTCAAAAACAAGGGATATGAGTACTCATTTGGTCATAAATGCAGCATAACTTACTACAAAATGACAAATAAATACGGACATAATGAGCACTCATCATTCTCCCAAACTTAAGCTTTTGCTTGCTTTCACGCAAATTCTCAGAATATCAAGCACGTAAAAAAAAAAATCTTTATCTATACTAGATTTTTGGCAACAATAACTTTAATAAGAGAGATATTCTTTTTCTTTTGAGATGAAAATTCAATTTAAGGTCACCTGACTAAGCCAAACTTGTGTAAATGCATTTATTTGAATAGATAAAACCATGGCACTTGCAGTCGGATTAAATAAGTCTATGCTTATTCCACATGCTCAACATCATTTCCTAAGTCAAGAATATGACTCATATGATTCATATAAGTAGGGAATAGTGGATAAATTTATGTTCTATTATTTCCCAAAGCTGCTGCAATCTAAGTCATAAACAAAATATTGGTCTAATTGCTCAGTTTTGCAGGGTAATTTAATGCCTAGTAAATATATAAGCAATGATTTTTCAGCCTGTACATTGCCCTGATTAAACTCTCATTTTCTTTCTAGGCCAAAGTAATATAAATGACTAGTAAAGATATATTTAATGATTCTTCAACTTTTGTATTAACTTACTCTATTCTTCCATTTTCTTACCCCAATCCATATTTACTGAAACTTAGACTTCAGACTAGTTAGAAAATCATAGAACATAAATAGACCTAAAAATTCTTATGTTATACTTTATCACAAGTTTCAGTGTCACAATATTTAGTAAACCTGAACAGGGTTAAGTCAAATTCTCAACATTTAGTCTATATTGTATCAAATATACATGTTTACCTAAGAATATCCCAGTCAAAACAACCTCATACCAAAATTTCATGCCAAGAGAAAATGAATAGCAATATCATAAAATTTAAAGCATGCCAAAAATTGAAAAAAATTTGCTCATTTTTCCCAAATTTAACAAAGAGGATTAACAGACTAATAAGTTGCAAGAAATTGAATATATACTTTTGCAAGAAATAAAACTTTATCCTTTCCCCCACACTTAAATTGGACAATGTCCTTATTTTCCACAATTTATACAATAACTACAACCAACGAAAATGTAAAAGTAATACTTCCCAAGTGTCCGTGGTGTAGTTTCACAGTGTTATTTAGGAGAAGGGGAATAGCATTGTTCCACATGTTGCAAAAATTTCCTTCCACAATAAGAAAAATATATCTATATAAGTGAAAGGATATCTAAAAAAATCAAAAGCATAATATAAATAAAATATATTGAAATGTACTACGTATCCATACAAAATCCATAAAAATATATGCAAAAGATATCTCAGTGAAATGAAATGGCATAAAATAGAAGTAGGAGGACCGAGTCTTCTTGGGAGGGGAATAAGCACTGCTAGTGCTGGTCGTGACAATTAGGAGAAAAGATTGGATTTTTTTCGCAGTTGGTTGGAAATACGACGAAGACAAGGGGTGACGGATTGTTAAATGGCGGAAAAAATGAGGATATTGAAATGAATCAATTGTGGAAATGCAAGGGCAGAAATTGGCAACAAGGGGGAAAAGAGAATTACGGTGAGAGAAAGAGAATTTGTGTGATTAATCGAGAATCCAACGGTAACTGACACCTATTTGACACAATACCAAGTGGCTGCTTTGGAAAAATTTGATCCAAAATGATGTTGTTCTTTTGTTTATCTCGAATAAATGACACATGTTTGAGTTACTAACAGGTATTGGTTAATTCCAATAGTTCAATGTGACTATAACTAAACGAAATCGACGCCTGCTCATAAGCTTAACAGGCGCCTATTTTCTTTAGTACCTTTTTTTTTTTTCAATAACGGTGGGGATTTTGACCACTACCAATTTATTAATAAATAAATAGTTACATAGCTAAAGACCTCCAACTAGATTGGGCAGACGATTTTCTTGCAATCCTTATAGTAGGAACACCCCTACTGTCTAGGTTACAATGCCCTTGAACATGCTTTGGTAGGTGAAAGAAATGAGAGAAATGATGGTTAAAACCAGCAGCACAAGCTAGATTGGCTAAGGCATCAGCCACTTGGTTAGCCTCTCTGTATATATGCCTAAATTCAATGGAGTGAAAAGATCTGCTTAAGCATTGGACATGACGTTGAAGATGGTGAAGTTTTCCAGTCATCTCCATGGATGAGGTGAGGCACTGTAAAGTAGTAGTTGAATTAGATTGGAGTAGAATATCAAGAAATCCATGTTTTCGGGCTATTCTCAGACCTTCACAAATAGCTAAAAGCTCTGCTTTCTTATAGTCTCCCAATCTTGTATGTCTAGCAAATGCCATAAGAAAATCCTCCTTATTGCTCCTAAAGATACCTCCCATGCCTGAAAGACCTGAACCCTTGGCTGCCCCATCAATAGTGACCACAATAGCTATATTAGATGCAGACCAACAAACTAGAATAAGGCGAATTTGTGACCTTGGGGCGATGCTGTTGTGGAACCCATGCAGGCTAGCAATGTTATAGGAAGCCTGGCTAAGCAGAAAAGCTGCTGAGGAGAGCTTTATGAAATACATAATATTATCTCTCAAATGAGCTGAAGAAATAGAACAAGAATCATACGTAGCCTTATTCCTCCCCTTCCAAACTTCCCATAAGAAAGATGACATAAATAAGCGAGCAAAAGGCCTGCATTGCTGGGGAGCCATCCACCACAAATGCCAAAAATCACTAAAAGAAGAGGGAGCTGAGAAAGAAAGACCGCCCCATACAGAGGGAATGATGGAAGACCATAAACATTTAACAACCCCACAATCAACAAAAACATGCCATAAAGATTCCATAGCTTCATTGCAGAGGCTGCACTTGGAGCATAGTTGCACACCCAGACATTGTAATTTGTTATCAAGAGGCAGGAAGTTATTGGCAAGGTGCCATAGGAATAGACAAACATTAGCTTGGACTCCCAACTTCCATATGTCTTCCTTTACCTTGCAAATAGTTTTACGCTTTCTTATCAACTCCCAAGTTGAAGATAAAGAGAAAGTACCTGAGGGAGACGGAATCCAAATCATAACATCTTGAGCTTCAGGTTGAAAAGGGGGCAGGATTTTGAGAATGGAATATGCCAGATGATCATCAAGCAGAGTCAAAATCTTCCTGGTATTCCAAAAGCCATTGGAAACATAATCCTGAACTGAAATTTCTGGAAAGCGTATGAAGGTATTGCGGGTAGCAAGATTACCCTCGCTTGTCTAGTTATCAAACCAAAAGGATGAATGCCCATATTTCAATGAAAAGGCAATGTGAGGATCTGCAATCTTGGCCATCATGAGTATGCGCTTCCAAATCATTGAGGACTGGGTAGTCTGCTCCAGCACTGAAGGATGGATATTTGCAGCATTGCATTTTCTCCACATGAACAAAGACCACAGGGTATCCCTTTCCCTAAATTTCCACCACAACTTGAGAGCAAAAGCCTGGCTTACTTCTTCTAGAAATCTGAAGTTAAGGCCATTCTCATTCTTAGGAAAACACAAAGAATGCCAACTCATCCAATGTATTTTTTCCCCGTGAACTGAGCTTCCCCAAAGAAAATTGGCCAAATGCCTCTCGATGTCCCAGTAAACTGATTTTGGTGGGTTGATTACCTGCAATAGATGAAGAGGCATAGCAAATAATACTGATTGCACTAGATGCATTCGACCTGCTTCGGAAAGATGTTTGAATCTCCACCCCTGTAGCCTTTTTTTAACCTTGTCAATCAGAGGCTAGAAATATATCTTCCTTCTTCTACTTTTGAACATAGGACAACCAAAGTATGTGAAAGGCTGAAAAACTCTCGAAAAACCCAATATTCTATGAACCAAAGAGGCCCTGTGTGTTGAAGCTTTATTTGAAATAATGAAGGAACTTTTGGCATTATTAATGAGCTGTCCTAAACATTTTTGATATTCCAAGAGAATGGATTTCATCAGAGTTAGAGCTTTGTTTGATGCCGTAGTAAAAACCAGCGTATCATTAGCAAAACTGAGGTGAGAAACCGAAAAGCAAGAAGAAGGCAGCTTAAAAGGAATAAACCCACCTATATTCAACTTCTTATTCAAGCCTCTTGCAAATAACTCCTAGGCAATGACAAAGAGCATAGGAGATAGAGGATCCCTTTGTCTTAAACCCTGCAAGGATTTGAAGTAACCACACATTTCTCTATTTACCACCACTAAAAACCAGCAATTATTTACACAATTCTCCACCAGCTTGATAAAGTGGGCATTAAAGCCAAACTGAGAAAGAATCTCACACAACGAGGCCCAAGAAACTCTATCAAATGCTTTAGACATATCAAGCTTGAGAGCCACATTATTTCCCACCACTCTTTTGTCTATGGAATGAAATAGTTCATAAGCTAAAAGGACACTGTCAGAAAGATTACGCCCTTTGATGAAACCCGATTGATTTGGATATATGATTTTGGAGAGCAAAAGACTAAGCCTTGAAGCCAAAACTTTAGTGACAATTTTATTGCAGTAGTTACAGAGACTGATTGGTCGAAAATCCCCAAAATTTTTAAGGGAGGCCTTCTTTAGGACCAAAACAAGAAGAGTACTACTAAAGCCTCTCGGAAATGGAACTCCAACAAAAAAATCTTGAACAGCATGTAAAACATCCAATCACACAATATCCCAACAATGAGTATAAAAGTTTCCTGAAAAACTATCCGGCCCTGGAGCACTATCAACTCCCAAAGAAAAGATAGCCTCTTTAACTTCATCCAATGATGGAAGGCCTGAGAGAGAAATATTGTCTTGTTTAGAAATGATAGAAGGGATGCAATTGTACATCTAGGAGGACTCGTCCAAGCTGGTAGCTTCAGAGGGAGCCAAGAGCATAGAGAAATAATGAACCGCTTTTGCCTTAATCAATCCCATGTCATGTAGCAAAGATCCTGATTCATCTTGGATGCATGTAATACATAATTTTTGCCTCCTGACATTACAGTAGTTATGAAAGAAAGCAGCTCCTGCATTTCCCTCTTTTATCCATTTAATCCTGGATTTCTCCCTCCAAAAATCCTCCTCATTCTTTAAGTGAAAAGCTAGATTTGCCTTGTACTCTTGAAGGGCAATATGGTCCACCTGAGTGTTACTTGATTCATACGCAAGTTCAGCTTGAAGTACTTCGTCCTCAGCCTTGGTGATATTATCATGAATATTGCCAACATGCTCACGATTCCACTGTCTTAAAGCCACCTTTACTGCCTTCAATTTTCCCAGAAGCATTTGCATACCATTCCCATGAATATCTAGAGACCATGCTACTTTGACCATTTCCATAAACTGCGAGTGCTTGGTCCATAACTTCAAAAATTTGAAAGGCCGAGGAGCTGAGCTAGGAGCTAGAATCTCAACAGAAGCCAGAAGAAGAGAGTGATTTGAGCCGCTCCTTGTAAGATGATGCACCTTGGTATCATGAAACACCTCCTTCCATATGCTATTAATCAGAATCCGATCTAATCTTTCAAAACAAGGTCGCTCCCCCATTCTGCACCAGGTGTATTTACTCCCAATAAAAGGTGGGCTATGCAGATGACAATCATTAATGAATTCCATAAAATCAGTAATAGAAGCAAGGTTAGGGGAGGCAGAACCCAAATATTCACTAACATCCGCAATCACATTAAAATCTCCCCCAATCAACCAAGGAGCTTCAGGATCAGCTATAAGCCGGAGAGATGCCCATAGATCGATCCTGTCATTCCTGTTACACGCTGCATAGACAAATTGTGCAAGAGACAGATATTCCAAATACAGAAATTTGCAAATGCACAAATTGTGAGATATTTTCAATAACTGATAAACTGATGTGATCCCTCCAGAAAATCCATATTTTGCCATTGATATTAGAAAAACCACAATGAAAACCCAGCTTGTACACATACCGCTACAAATTGTCCATAGATATCATAGGTTCTAAAATAGAAAAAAAAATCAATATTATAGGTGCGAATCAATTTTTTCAGTCTTCTAAATGAAAGGACATTAGCAATGCCTTGAATGTTCCAAATGATAGTATTCATTTAACTAGTTGATGAGGGCAAAGAGGCATACTTTACTGGGGGTCTTCGCCTTCTGAGAGGCATCAAACAAATGTCTATATCAACCCCCTCCTTTGTCTTCTTTTTCATTTTATGAGTAGCCTTCTTTCCGTCCACTACCGCCTGGAGAAAGAGCAAGAAATCAGCTCTGAGCGAGGGCCTCTCTGTATTTGAATTATACTTCTTGTGAGCATCTTCGGCCTCATCTTCACTGGATTCAAAAATCAATTTGTTTGTATATGAGCAAGGCATGTCGTCCATGATCTCACCTAAACATCTGTTCACAGTGATAGATCCTATAGCCACATCGGGACTTAGTGACTGTAATGTTGTTTGCTGTTCCCTAACATCATTCTCTCTCGGTGCTGCAGTTGGGATATCAACTGTCTGAGGAGCAATTGGTGGATTATTAGGAGCCAAAAGGGGAGCAAATGGTTGGTTGTTAGGCACCACTACTGGTAATGCAGATAGGGTGTGAGGATCTAAAAGATGAGATTGCAATGTGTCCGAGGGGTTTCCACGATGTGTGCATTGTGACTGCAATTGCTGCGTTGAAGTAGTTGGGTTTTCTTGACAGTATGCAGTAGCTGGTGGGATAGCTGTCTGTGGCTTAGGAATCCATTGTTCCTTAGCCGATGGAGGCTTAGGCACCACCTTCTCTCTGAGACCACAACAAGTGAAGTCATGACCAAGTCTAGAGCACTGTCTGCAATAAGATGGCATGTTCTCGTAGGTTACTGACTGGAAGAACCCAGAGTTGCCTTCACCTATCCAGATGGGCGTCGGGTTGGATTTAATCAAATCCACTTCAATGCAGACTCTGGTGACGTTAGGCCTCGAAAGATTAACTGTGGCATCATCAGGCTTCAATGGCTGCCCGATCGTAGAAGCTATTGCGAAGAGAACAAGCTTTTTGAATAGGTGAATTGGCAAATGTTCAAAGGAAACCCACAGAGGGATGATGGAGGGACCTGATGAGACTTGAAAGTCCTTAGTCCATTTCAGAATTCGCATTGGAAAACCCTTAAGAAACCAGAGATTCTTCATCCATAGTCGAAGATAGTCTTCCTCCAAAGCCGGGCGGATTAAAACACGCTTTGCGTCTAAAGATCCAATAATAACTTCCCCTCGCAGGCCAATCGTTTTAAACTCCCTTCGTAGATCCTCCACAGATGGCCGACCTTGAGCAAATTTTCCTACCAAGGTAAAACGGTAAGGGGCAGCAAGAGAAGAAATCTCTTCATCAGAAAAGAAGATAGCCGGAAATCCCTTGTAAGAGGAAGGATATTTGATGGAAGGGCAGACATCACTAGATTTGTTAAAGAGATTTGCAAAGGACTTACGTCCCTATGCAGCTGAAGTGGCCATCATCGACAGCGGTTCAGCTGCCATGCTAGGGATGCTATCACCAAGATCCGAAAAGATAGGAGTTTCTCCTTCTCAGTGCTCCGAAAAAGTAGGAACCAAGATTTTTTGTTGAAAATCTCTTGGTACCATATTATTTATTTTGTTTGGTTGTA